>LOEQ01004883.1:53175-64232 GCA_001685075.1 Bramus lutescens | reverse complement strand
ACAGACACAGACACAGCACAGACACAGCACAGCACAGCACAGACACAGCACAGCATAGACACAGACACAGCACAGACACAGCACAGACACAGCACAGCACAGCACAGCATAGACACAGCATAGCACAGCCACAGACACAGCACAGACACAGCACAGCACAGCACAGCATAGACACAGCACAGACACAGCACAGCACAGCACAGAAGCCTCAAGTTGGTTGGCTGCAGGTACTGGATACACAGGCCTGGGTCTGACTTCAGCTCTGTCACCCACAGGACGTTCTGGTGGTCTTGGGGAAGTTGCTTAACTCTCAATAAATCTGTTTCTTCATTCATGAATTGAGAAAACAGTCTTTAGCCTAAGCCTTAGCCCTAGAGTCAGTCAGGGAATTCTTTGAAACAAACTCTTAGCCAAGTGTGGCTTCTATTTGGTGCTTACATGTAATCATTTTCTTTTATTTTCCCTCAGGAAGAGGTACCAGGACCTTTGCTTAACAGTAGTATTGGGGGAAAAGTCCTGGGCTCTGGGGGTGACCAGAGTTGATTTTGAGGGATTCCAAGAGTTGATTCCTGGGAAGGTCATTACTAGGGCAAGAGGAAACCACATTGCGCTTTGAACTGGCCAACACAAAGGGCACCTAAGAGGCTTTTAGATACTTGCCTTAGAAACCATGGCTCAGGGCTTGAGTTCTGTGTCTATGAAGACAGGGAAGGATCCTTAGTAGAGAACTGTCTAACCTCTCAGAATCGCTTTTTGATTCCCTCTTTAGTGAGGCCTCTCCTGGCCTTAGTCAGTCAAAACCTTTAGGATTTTTAATGACAGCTTTTGTTTTGTTTTTGAAAGAACATTTAAATATGAAAATTGTTTTTGTCTTTATAGAAGCTTATATGTAAGAAAATTTAAAATAGATTTTGGACTTTTGGAGTGCTGGAATTTTTGAAGACTTTTAGAGGTTTTTGGAGTTGGATTGTATTTTACATTATAAAATTAATATGAGGGCTGGAGAGATATCTTGTCAGTTGGGAACACTGGCTGCTCTTCCAGAGGATGGAGGTTTATTTTCAAGCACCCACACGGCAGCTCACAACTGTCTGTGACTCCAGTTTCAAGGGATCCAACACTATGTTGGATATATGCAAGCATAACACCAATGCACATAAAATAAAAATAAAAAAATAAAGTGAGATTTCCAGGTCAAGGAGTGGAAAGTTACAGCACTTGCATGCCAAGTTAAGGGGCAGATTATGCTCCTTAGTTTTAATTGTTAACTTGACACAAAATAGAGCCACCTGGGAAGAGAGCCTCAGCTGAGGGCTTATCTAAAATCGTGCTGGTCTTTGAGCATGTCCATAGGGAATAATTTTGACTGATGTAGGAAGGCCCAGCTCACTGCGGGCAGCACTATTCCAGAGACAAGGCTTTTGTACAGTCTAAGAGAACAGCAAGCAAGCAGCAAGGAAGGATCTATGTGTTTCTTCTCTTTCTGCTCTTGACTGTGGATGTGATGCCTAAGTTCCTGCCTTAACTTCCCTACTACAATGGACTGCAGCCTGGAATTGTAAGTACAATTAAACCTTTCTTCCCTGAGCTGCTTTCCAGCAGGCTTTTTTTTTTTATAACAACGGAAATATAACTAGGGCACTTCTGTTTCAAGGGCTGAGCAAGTGCCTAGCCACAGAGAGCCCCAGGAATGCTGTCTGGTCTACTTGAACAGAACTTCCTGTACAGTCCAGGTGTTGCTGCTCTGGGCTCCATCATCAATACAATCCCTTGTGCACTCAGTATGAGGCTTGTTTTCTCCTAACAGAGTCAGGTGCTTGGAGCAGGCATGAGCCCTTATCCACTGTCCTCCTGGCGTAGAGTGGGTCTGGCATTCTGCATGCATCCAGTAAGCACCAGTGGATTATACAGCTGAATATGGAGTTCACTGAGGAATCATGGTGAGGACTCAGCACTAGTCTAACCCTTAGAAAGCACAAGTCCAGCAAGCCTTGGGGTTGGGAATGACTTCCAGAAGACACTAGGGTCCTTCTGACCTCAGGATAGTGTCTTAGCTAGAGGGTTTTTATTGCAGGCCCAGCAAGATGAGGAGGTGCCCAGTAAGTTGGCAGATGCTGAATTCAGCTGGCTATAGGAAAGATAGTAGACTTGTGAGCCAGCTTGGGTCAACATCCCAGATAACACAGGGGTACATGAATTTGAGGTCATAGGAGGCCAGGCAGGCAGTCGTATATGCTGCAGGTGGCTGGGCATGCACACCCATATCTCTTCCAAGTGCTCCTCTGCTTGTCTCATAACCCTGTGGCTTTCCCTTCTGTGCTCATCACAGTCCTCACAATGATCACATAACTGATTTCTGAAGGTTGCACTGGAGTTATGTTTCTCCCTGGCTCAGCATTACTATGGCAGCTGCTGGGTTATTCAGAGATGGCTTCTGTGGACACACTCCTGTATGCTAGCATAAGTTGCCTGTCCAAAGCTCCTCCACTGGGTTTCCCAAGGCCCTAGCAGCACTAGGGCCTGGTGATTCACTTATGCCCTCGGCCTGCTCATCAGCAAGGTTCTGGCTCAAATAAAGGGGTGGGATAGAGACAGCATGAACTGAACAGCAGACACACAGTAATTCCAGCTGTCAGGTGGAGCAGGAACAATGGAGCAACAGAGATAGAAGCTCAGGGTGGGAGCCCCTGTCACCACAGGGCTAAAAGCAGCAAATTACTCCCTTCACCAGCATCATAGCTAATGACTCATTGCTTATTTACAGTGAGGTACTCTTCCTCTCCAGAAAACATAAAGCAAAAGCTCAGAAGGCGCCAGTGGGTGCTGTGAGGCCATCTTTCTCTGGGATACAACTATTGTGGTGAGGGGTGACCCTAGTACTAGAGGGGCAAGGGCCAGGCAACACTCAGGAGAATCACACATTCATCCTGCAACCCTACTTCGCTATTGAGCTAGCTCCAGCAAGGAGGGTCAAGAGACCTCTGGAAGCTTAGCAACATAGATCACCCTTGAAACAGGACCCAGACAAACAGGAAGCAGATGATGGCGGTGTGAGTTAACTGCCAGTTGTAGCTCCAGCAACCGTATGAGAGCCTTTATGGCAAAGGGGATGGGCAAAGAGGTACAGGGCTTCTTGTGACATTAGCAGGTCAAGGGTTGGCAGGATTGACTGGGATTTGAGCCTGGGTAAGGATGGCGGCAGCGTTAGACCTGCATCATTAGACCTGGGGTTTATGGCAGATCTGCAGGAGGATCCAAGGTACCAGGTTCTAATCTGTCTGGAAGAAAGCAGCTTTCTTCCAGGGCAGAAACCCCTGAGGTCTGGAGGAGGGGTAGTAAGGGGGAGGCTAAGGAGGAAATGGGACAGAAGACCCACCAGTGCATGACTGTCCCCTTCCCCTAGGTTTGATTACTGGCTTCCATGCTGCTTTCTAGACACGTCATATGATCTGATGTTCTCGAAGGATTTTTGCTTGTTCAGTGGGTGCTTTGTGCTTCTCTGCACTAGTTAGCAGGCAGAACTAAAGAGCACTCCTAGCTTCTTGGGCTCATGCTCAGGATGGGCATTTTACCCTAACAGATGAGCAGTATTCAGGTGATTCTGTGCAGCCAGCCGGCTTTGACATGTGAAGCGGTGACATTGCAGGCTGTTTGTGCCAGAGACCCATGAGGCCAGCAGGAAACAGAAGCTGAGGAAAGCGGAATATCAACAGAGCCTCCGACGGTACCACACAGAAGACATCACAGGTCCAGTTAGCATACTGAATGTAGCCTGCAGGGTAGGCACCACATGGACTTGGAGGTAACAAAAGGGTTTTCTGTGGTAGCCTGCTGCCTTGCTATGGGTAACTGGTACAGTGGTGGATGATGGCTGAGAAGGGGAGTACTGAATAAAGACGGATGAGTTTTGTGCATGTGGGGAAAACATTCCCATGAGTGCTGGAGAGGGATCTGGACAAGACAGTATTGGTGACAGAGAAGAAGCATTTGGGATGCACATCCATGCACTGCAGTCACAGACTGTGGAGTCTAGGGGTGACAAATATGCACTATGCTGCAATGTACACTGGGGCTTGTGTAGTTGTGTTGACTTTCTTCAGTCATAGGATTTCAGTGGTTAGAAGGTGACTCTTCTCATGGTCTATGCACAAATCCCAATGTGTTCAAAGTAGTATCCACCAAAGCAAGAAGGAGGCCCATGGAGGTCTGGCTCTGTGACAGCAGACAGACCGATCCTCAAGGAGGGACTGCAGAGCTCATAGCCTCTTCTGAGGGGAACTAGTTCTTGTTTTAGCATGGCCCAAAGGGAGAAAAGAAAACACTTCAGGCTCTGGAGAGACGGCTCAGTGGTTAAAAATACTGCCTGTTCCTCCAGAGGATGGGGGTTTGATTCCCAGCGTCCACATGCAGCTCACAACCATCTGTAACTCCAGTTCACTCAGATCTGATGCCATCTTCTGGTCTCTGGGGGCCAATGCACATACATGGTGTACAGATGTACATGCAGACAGAACATCCAAACATAAACAAAACAAAACACTGCTGTGGTAGTTTGAATGTAGCTGGCTCCCATCTCATAGGGATCAGCACTATTAGGTGTGGCTTTGTTGGAGTGGGTATGGCCTTGTTAGAGGAACCATGTCACTGTGGGGGTGGGCTTTGAGGTTTCCTATGCTCAGAATACCATCCAGTGTGTCAGCCAGCTTCCTGTTGTCTGCAAGATGTAGGACTCTCAGCTACTTCTTCAGCACAATGCCTGCCTGCCTGCTACCATATTCCCTGCCAAGATGATAATGGACTGAATCTCTGAACTGTAAGCTACCATCTCAATGTAATGTTTACCTTTATGAGAGTTGCCATGGTCGTGGTGTTCCTAACCAAGACAACTACTGAAAGACTAATCAGGGAATGGAAGAAAGTAGAAGGGTTACACTTTCTGGTTCTGGAAAGAGGAGAAAGAGAAGGATAGCTTATTATTGAATGTGTGCTGAGAAGAACCAAATCCAACAAGAGCCCATTTTGGGGTTATGGAAGTCTAAAAAAACCTTGGAGTGTGTTTAGGGCGGAGTTTCTAAGCATAGAGATGATGCCTGTCACTGGTGAGATGTGAGGTAGGGTCTGGTCACACTCGGCACCTTTTTTTTTTTTGAGACAGAGTTTTTATGTGTAACCCTGGGTGTTTTGGAGCTCTTGTAGACCAGGCTGGCCTGGAAGTCACAGAGATCCACCTGCCTCTGCCCCTGAGTTCTGGGATTAAAGGTGTGTGCCACCACTACCTGGCTTTGTTGTATCCTCTTACTGGGTCAGTGGCACTATAAGTCAGCAACATGGAATAGTTTGACTGGTGTCCGGTGACACAAATACCACTGCAGTGTTTGTATAAATAACACACAGGGACTTAGAGAGTGATTTCTCTGAAGCATGGCCCACTTAAATGTAGGCATGCAGCCATTGGCTGATGGGTGACACCAAGAACCCAGCCCTTCCCTATGGCTCACCTGCTCCATAGACCACGGAGTACACCACTTTCTTGGTCTGTTCTCTGTCCATGTGTGTCACATGCTCCATAGGAATGCCCTTCCTGCATGGAAAAATGGCATATTATCCATCATTGTAGGCACTGTCTGCAGAGGGACAGAGCCCAAATTACACGCATCCTGCCTCCCCTGGAGCCAACCACCATTTAAAGCTCGGCCTATCCAATGGGCAGCAGAGACTTGCAATGTGTGCAGCATCCACCTAAGACTCCCAAACAGACACCACCAGTGAGGCTGTGGCCCTCAAATTCTGGTGTGCCCATAAATCAAAACCAAACACTGCTTTTATAAAAGAATGTCCATCCAACTTTAGGGGAGCCTGTGTTTGCCAGGGCCTGGGGCACAACTGTGGTCACTACAAAGGTGAGCTGGTTTCAGTCCTTTGAAGTCCCTCACAGAATTAGACAACCAGCTGCTGCTTTGATCTCCCACAGAGAGCAGGGTGAGGCCTACATCTGACTGCCTGTGAACCAGCGTCTCAGAGATTAAAGCTGAAATCGCTGAGAAGCACAGAGCCCCAAGAGTTGCTCTTCCCTGCTGTGCATTTCCCAGTGACAGAGGCCTGTGCCTAAGAAGAGCTTCCCTTGACTGCTGCTCTTGAAAACATACTTAGCATCTACACCAGCCTCAGTGATGGAATAAGCACAGATCCAAGCACCAAAAAGACAGAAGGCTCTCTCAGTGTTTGTGATTGTGCTTATGTGTTGGGCTCCTGTGGTCACGATATTCCCAACTGTCTTAGCCTTCACTTCCTGTTTACACTGCACATCAAGGTGAGGGCTCAGCCTTTCTTAGGTCTTTTCCTAGCACATCACCTGCCCTGGGATGCCTGAGGCTTTCTAGATTTCCTAGCTTACAGAGGTGATTTGGAATGACCTGACTTCATGACTTTCCCAGATACCCTAGTCTTGTGCTCTCTTGTTTACCTCAACTATTAGTTTGCCACAGACAGCTGCAGGTTGTTTGTTTGCTTTATGATATGGTTGAGTGACGCCCACTGATTCTCTGAAGTGGGTTCTGTATCACACACACACACACACACACACACACACACACACACACACAAAAGGGATAAGCACCCTTGTCAGTCAGTCCTTTGTGTAGTACCAATAAGTGAGAATGGAAACCACTACACTTCTTTGCAAATGAGGTGCACATTGCTCCCTTCAGAACCAGGGACCAGGTTCTAGGCAGGAGCAAAACATGCAGTTGCCACAGGGGGTTGACTGGGGCAAAGCAAGGGCAGAATAGACCACGAATCTCTCCTTCCACTCTCAAGACGCCTTTTCCAGCATTTGTCTGGTGGAAGTAAATCATTGCCTATTCTCCAGGGTTCTGGCAAAGTTGATTATAGCAGGTGTTGCTTAAGTTTTCAATGTGTCTGTGGGGGACGGCTCCAGGGTGCTGCCTCCCCCAGCACTTCCACTAACATGTTAGATGTCATTCATTTTGATTGCCCGATTTCTATCTAAGTAACAACACACCTCTAGCTTCCCTTTTTCTTGTTGTGCTGTTTTATATACTTGTTTATCTCATCCTTAAACTTGATTTTATAAAGAGCTGTGGGGCCATTGAGTTAAGCTCCCATGCTTATGGATTAGTAGGATTAATATTGTAAAAATGGTCATCTTATCAAAAGCAATCTACAGATTCAGTGCAATCTACATCAAAATTCCAACTCATTTTTCACAGAAATTGAAAAAAATAATCTTAAATTTCATATGGAAATACAAAAGACTCATGATATCTGAAAGAATCCTGAATTAAAAAACTAAACAAAACTACTGGAGGTATCACCATCCTTGATCTCAAGTTATACTACAGAGCCATAGAAAAAACCAACAGCAACAACAAAAGCAGCATGGTACTGGTATAAAAACATATAGCAAATTGACCAAAGGAATGAAATTGAAGACCCACATATAAGCCCATATTTCTACAGTCACCTGATTTTTCCATAAAGAGGCTCATGATACACACTGGAGAAAACACAGCTACTTCAGCAAATGATGCTAGTCAACTGGATAGCTACATAGAGAAGAATGAAACTAGATCCTTATCTCCTGCCTTGCACAGGATTCAACTCAAAATGAATCAAGGATCTCAACATAAAACCAGATACCCTGAACCTGGCAGAGGAGAAAGTAAGAAATGCCCTTGAACTTACAGGCCTAGGAAAGGCCTTTCTGAACAGGATCCTGATAGCATGGACATTAAGGTCAACAATTTTCAAAGTAAAGCATTTTCTATGAATGGAAATGAAAACAGAAATGACATAGTTTCCAATGGCAACAATTTATATCTACTAATGGGTTATATAGGAAACAGCCATGAAAATTCATAGCCCTAAATCCCTCTATAAATAATTAAGAAAGAAAGTTTTAAAATATTTTCAGTACAAAACACAATAAAAAACAAGAAAGCTAACCAAAATAATGTGAAAGGAAATTATAAGATAGCACATTAGTTAATGAACTAAGGAGCAGGAAACAGTAGACCAAATTGGCAGATAAAACACATAAAATAGACAACTAAGCTATTTCCTCAAAAAGGGAGAAAGAACAAATATGATATTAAGGAAGTAAAAGAAAAAACCCTTGGAAATTACCTTGTGCAACTTTATATAGGTCCATTTGAAAGCCTAGATTAGATGAACACTATCTTGAGAAAATTCAGTTATACAAATTGGTTGCAGACTCAGGGGAAGCAGCTTGCTGGCAGAGGCCCTGCCTAGCATTTCCAAAACCTTGGGTTTGTTCCATTCTCAGCATTGAAAAAAAAATTGACCTCAGGCTCAATGTAGTGGTATATCCCTATAATCTCAGAGTTTGGGAGGTGGAGGCAAGAAGTATGAATTCTAGAACAGTCTAAGGAACATATCGAGACTATTAAAAGAGACGAAAGTTAACAAGGTTGGCTCATGAAGAGAGCACCTGCCTAGCATGCATGAGGTCTTGGATTCAACTTCCAACTCTTCTTAAAAAATGTTACATATATCAGTATCTACTGAAGAAATAAAGAAAATGTTTAAGGAACTATCTCATTAAGAATACAGGGGATTCTATCAAATTTTTAGGGACCAGATAATATCCTATGCTGAGCAAGTTGATCAGAATCTAGAAAGTGAAGAAAACCTTCCAAGTCTCTTTTATTAATCAAGAATAACAGTTACATCTAAACACATACAGAGATTATAATAAAGGAAATTTCAGATTCATACCTCATGTGAATAGTGATTGATGTAATAATCCTACATAAAATACCAGTAAAAAGATTCTAACCAGTAAGTATATTAAGAAACTTGCATGATCATTTAGGGTTTAGGAAAAAGTAAGGTTGGTTCAGTGTTAGGAAGTCTTATTAATACAATTTACCACATTAACAGGCTTGTGTAGGAAATTATGTGATTACTTTCATAGTTGTTGGAAAATATCCATGACAAAATCAAGACCCAGTTCTAGTAAAAACTTTATTTTTATGCTATGTTACTTTATTCTATACAGGTGTCCTGTGCCAAGGCTGCCTCAAACTTGCTATATGGTTGAGGGTAACTGTGAACTTTTTATCCTCTTGCCTCCACCTCCAGAGTACTGGGATAATATGTGAGTCCATCACGTCCAATTTGTGATATGTCAGAGATCAAACCCAGGATTTTGTGTGTTCTAGGCAATCACTTTACTGAGTGAGATGCACCTCCAATTCCTCTAATAAAAAACTCTTGAAAAAAATAAGAACAGCTGAATAGCTCATTTAAAAGAGAAAATAATACACCTTGATACAACAAAAAATATCTCCATGGGAAAACACTGGGCAAGAATGGTCACTCTTTCCACAATTATTTAACACTTTTCTGGTAGTATTCACTAAAGCAATTAAGCAAGAAGAAATTAGATGTGTAAGATTAAAAAAATAAAAAGTTCTTTCTGTATTTAGATAACATGATGGTATTCCTGAAAACCTCTTGAGAATTAATAATATCTCAGCAAGAAATAAAGTAAACACAACAATCCAAAGCACAGGCCATACAGCAGGAAGATGTAAACATATTTGCCCTGCTAATAGAAAACATTTGAATGCTTAGGAGTAAGAGCTGTGTAAAGTCCATATCAAAGTAACTTAAAATTATGGTTCATCTGGGCTCAATTCTCAGAGTTCACATGGCAGCCCACAATTGTAACTCCAAGATCTGATACCCTCACAGACATACATGCAGGTTAAACATCAATGCACATAAAAGTAAATAAAATTTAAAAAGAAAGTAACATAATTTTTCTGAAAGACAAAAAAAAATTATTTGATCAAATGGGAAATTATCCACTACTTGTTCCTTTTTGTTTCATTTTTTTCTTTGAGAGCAGGTACTGGGTAGCTCAGGTTAGCTCAGGCTGACTTTTAACTCATGATGTAGCTGAGAGTGACCTTGTACCCCCTGATTCCTGCTGATCTCCCTAAAGTGTCAACCATCATGCCCAGTTTATGCAGCCATGGGAATCAAACTAGGATCTACATGTACATTAAGCAAATAATCTGTCAAGTAGGCTACACTGCCAGCATGAAGAATAATCAATTTCATTACTTCCTTGTACCCACAGAACACCAAATCTTTTCATGGCATGAGATACCATATGTAAAGCAAAATTAACCATATAGTGGGAAAAATCTTTAACACATTTCACAGAGGAAGAGCTTGTATCCCTAGCAAACAAAGAACTTAAATATTAAGGAAACAAGGGCAAAAAAATCTTTTGCAAGAATGGGGCAAAGATGATTACCAAAAGAAACAGTAAAACAAAGCTGTATCTCTCAAGCATATAAACTCCAACATTCTACCACAAAACATTATATAAGTTTTATAGAATTATAGAAAGAAAATTCTAGGTCAACAATTACAATTGGACATTAAAATTTTTGTGTGTGTGCATAGGCATTTTGGCTGCATGTGTCTGTGCACCACGTGCATGCAATACCTGCAAAAGCCAGAAGAGGGCATTTGATCAGCCTCTGAATCTGGCATTACCAACAGTTGAGAACTCTGTGTGGGTGCTTGGAACTGAACCTGGATTCTCAGCAAGAGCAACAAGTGCTCTTAACCCCTACCCATCACTCCAGGCCCATAACAAACATTATAACATACTCTTCTTAAAAACTTATATAGATTAAGTGAGGAAGCAAACAAAAATCAGAGAAAAAGAACTAAACAAAGAAATTAAGCTCAAGCTGTTAGTAACCAGAAACCCATAAACTAAAACTATACTCTCAGTCACTGAAACTTCATTAAGTATCAACAGACAGGGCTTGACAGGGCTGGGATGGGACAGGGCTGTACAGGGCTGTACAGGGCTATACAGGGCTGGACAGGGCTGGGACAGGGCTGGACAGGGCTGGGACAGGGCTGGACAGGGCTGGGACAAGGCTGGACAGGGCTGGGACAGAGCTGGACAGGGCTGGACAAGGATGGACAAGGCTGGACAGGGCTGGGACAGAGCTGGACAGGGCTGGACAGGGCTGGACAGGGCTGGG
>LOEQ01004883.1:0-32380 GCA_001685075.1 Bramus lutescens | reverse complement strand
GCATCGCCGCTAGGAACCTCCATGGCTCTCAGACTCCTCAGAGCTGTTCCACAGGCATGCAGCAACGTCCCCTGTTCCACAGGCATGCAGCAACGTCCTCTGTTCCTCAGGCATGCAGCAACGTCCTCTGTTCCTCAGGCATGCAGCAACGTCCTCTGTTCCACAGGCATGCAGCAATGTCCTCTGTTCTACAGGCATGCAGCAACGTCCTCTGTTCTACAGGCATGCAGCAACGTCCTCTGTTCTACAGGCATGCTTCAGGCCTCAAAGATGCCTCTGCGAACCACCCCAGAGGGGCCCAAGTTCTATGCCCAGATGGAGGCATTTTCTTCTTTGAGGTCCCCTCTTCTCATCAGACTTTAGCTTGTGTCATTCTGACATGAACCAAGCCAGCGCACTATGGCTTGCTCAGAACTAATGAAGACAAGGCTGCAACTAAGTCATGGATTTTGGAACTCACGCTATCGTGGAACGTGCAGAGCAGACATATTTTATTTTGGTAGCACTGGAAGGATAGGAAGTATTGGCTACATGTGAAAAGCTCATATGAGATCATTTTAGAATATTTTTGAAAAAATAGAGATATGGAATCTTGAAAACATAAAGTCTTGAGGGGCTCAAGAAATAAATGGTCAATGGTTAAGAGTATTTACTGCTCTTGCTGAAGAGGATGTTCAGGTACCAACACCCATACTGGAAAGGTAACAATAGTGTCCATAACTCTTGGTTCAGGGAATATAAGATCCTCTTTGGCCTCCGTGGGTACACACACACACACACACACACACACACACACACATGCAATTTGTTCCAGGTTTTGNACACACACACACACAGAGAGAGACTTACACATATACATAAATAAAAATAAAAACCTAAAAAATACTTAAGCA
Organism: Bramus lutescens; assembly: GCA_001685075.1. Taxonomy (NCBI): domain Eukaryota; kingdom Metazoa; phylum Chordata; class Mammalia; order Rodentia; family Cricetidae; genus Bramus; species Bramus lutescens. The sequence continues at coordinate 31,487 of LOEQ01004883.1, read as the reverse complement.
TTATATTGACTAGGCAGTGATTGAATTAATTCATCTAGTTAATCATAATTGCTGTCCTTTGTTTTGACTAATAATTTCTTTGAAGAAACATTATCTGTCAACTAATTGTTTCAGTGTCCTATGCTAAGATAAAATTACAAAGAAGAAAAATTTGTAGAAATCATTGATTCTTTGCAGATATTATAATTGATATATTTTACTCCCAACAATTTAAAAGAGCAAATACATTTATTAATGTATGTATTCAATATCAGTTTATTCAGTGTCTGCTCTGGGCTTCATATTGAACAAGGCTCCCAGAGGAAACGTGAAGAATACAGGCGCCTGAGTTCCTGCCAGGATTTACTGTCACCTGTCGTGTGTGTGTGTTGTTTTGTCGCAACAGTCTTCACGGATTTTAGTTAAAGTCATACAGTCACACACTGCCCTTGGTGGGCTGATCCATTAACTTTGCTTCTTTGCGAAGTAGAAACATTGTGATGATCCCATCTTTCAATTATTTCTGGCCATTCTTTTTAATCTCAATTAACCTTCCATTGTGTCCCCATTATTCTTCGCAATGTTTTAAAACCCTGTCCCCCATGAGCCTTTATTAGTACAAAACTCTTAGTTACAAAAATATCTTACACACTTTCGCCCAGTCTTCCATCAAAGCTGAGTAAATGTAGTGGTACTTTCAATTTTGTGCTCCTATAATCACATTTAATTGCTGACTCCCCTAATTATACTACTGAGGTTAGAAAATGAAAGTGTATAATTCTTGAGAGATACTGCAAGTATTTTCTCAGTTTAACCTTGTTGGTGAGACACACATCATATATGTAAATAGACAGATATAGATATTAGTTCTTATATTTGAAGAGAAAGCATTTGTTGAATATCTGCGATGTTTGACATTTAGAAGACATAGTATTCTTCTTTACTACTTTGTCACTGAGATAGAACACTAAAGGCACTTGTGGGAATATGTTACAGTCCATTATTGAGAAGAACAAACAAGTAAGCAGCCATTTCCCATTGCTTCTCTTTCACACTTTTGCCTTGAATTTCTACCTTGGCTTCCCTTGATGACGAGAGATAACCTGTAATATGAAATAAAATTTCCTTCCTGAAGTAGCCTTTAGTCAGTATTTTATTACAGCAACAGAGAAGCAATTTAGAACAGAAATTGGTACCAGAAGTGGGGCCTTGCCAAAAGGTATTCCTTCTCATCTTTACAAGGCAGAACAGGCTTCTCTTTAAAGGTGCTAATCATAACGATGGCAGCCTCTCCTTCAGCTCATGGCTTGGTATAACAGTGAACTTCCTAGTGCTTTCCCCCTCCAAGCTGTACATGTTGATTTCCTTTTTGGTCCCATTTCTTCTTTTGTAGATCTGTCTAGGAGTCATAATTATAGTACTTTGAACTTTCCTCCACAGAAGAAATTAGTACATTCCTTTCACATTTGCCTCAGGTAAGTCCTTAGGACATGGTGGAAGGTGGCCAGTCTCTGCTACAGTAGCACACAAATGGTTAACAGCCCAGTTGCATGCCCTGGAATCCTCCCCAGTGTGCACTAATCTCAGTACCTCTGTCTTCAGTTTCCTAATACAACAACGCTAAGTACTGCTTACAGCACTCAATGACTCTTCTAATCTCAACTCAGTTTCCCATAGTTCTCCATTAAAATCAACATAGGCAAGTATTTCAGAACAACACCACTTCAGAACCAACTTCTATGTAACTTTTCTTTTATTGCTGTACTAAAACACCAAGACCAGAAACAATCTATGGAGGGAAGAGTTAATTTTGTCTTACAGCTACAGAGGGAGAGACTATAATTGTACAGAAAGCATAATAACACGTGGCCAGTAGAGGAAGCTGACATTCCCACCTACGTTTTAAATCAATCTGGAACAAAATAATGCATATACAAGTCCATTTTTTTATTTTTTCTTATCATTATGAATTTGGAGGTATGTATGTTTGTTTGCTTGAGACAGAGTCTCACAGTGTAATAATCCCAGCTCAGCTTGAATTTACCAGTCCCTCTGCCTCAAACTCCAAAGAACCAGAATCGCATACATGATTCTCAAAACTGCCTCATTTATAAGTTCTTTACAAACAGGTGTACATATAGGATCTTTGGTTTTCACTCCACCATTGTATCCCAAATACAATGGACATAATAGAGTTGAGGTGATACAGAGAATAGCAAAATATTTAATGATGAAAAAGAAAAAAAAACAGCTTCTGTTGATAACTTGTGATTCCATGTTTTGAAACAACTTTATCCAAATTACCATGTCAAATTCTTCCACAGATAAACATTCATGTGACTTACAACAGCTGGTAGAAAAGAACAAATAACTTGTTAACTGATAGTTAGAAGTGTTGGGTACATTTGAGAATTTAAAGATACTATACCAGTAAAATCAGTCTTTCTGACTGTGATAGCTTCCAGTTCTTTCTTTTTGAAAGGCCTGTTTGTTATCCAGATTATCCTGATCACACATAGTGAGTAATTCTATCATCTCAGTCTTTTTCCGCTCTAAACTACATTCATATTCACTACTTTGAGGAATATTTGCAGTCAAAGAAGAGATTATTAGTTTAAGCTCAAAAACACAAAACAAAAACCAACAACAAACACCTAAGTTTTGAACTGTGGGGTTGTATGTAGAAAGTAACCAAAATGAAGATCCTAAGAGGTCAATGCAATAACTGAAAAGCGTCTTGCCACCATATTCAATCTCTTGTGTCACTTGATGGCATCTTTATGAGAGACTGAGAAAGTTTCCTTTCCTAGGAAGTCAGTTATGACTAAAACTATTTCTTCCTACTGTCTAAAAGCACTGTAAATGCCTGCATAGGAATGTGTCTCTATAAAGAGAAAACCTAAAGTTATAACCATCTCTAATTCCTAAAATCAGTACCATTGCGCAATGTTATGGAGGACTAATGTTTCAAAGTTCTCATTCATAAAATTTGCATTATATAGTACTGTCTCATGAAACTGAAACTTTCATGTTTTATTAATTTATTTTGAAAAGTAGTTTATGTATCAACAGTCATCCTAGAACTTCTCTTTTTCGTTTGTATTAATATGTATTAACCAATAACACTCCATACTGTATCATTACTAAGCTGTATTTTATTTCCTGGACCACAGTTTTTATTCACTGTGCTAGCAAATAAAGCACTGTGTCTTCCACTCTGGAGCAAAGCTTATCATGTATAATTTTCCAAAAGGACCAAAGGATTCTAAATTCTAGATAATCTCCAATATACACTTTGGAAGAAGAAATGCATGGTATGCATTCCTGTAATTGAACCATTTGGGAGGTAGATATAAGGATAAGGAATTCAAAGCCATTCTTTTCTACACAGAGACTAGAAGGGGAATGATGAAATCCTATTAAAACAAAATAGAGTGAAAACAAAGAATAAATAGTATAGGAAAAAATGTTCAAATTTTGGAAAGCACCAATGAGACATGATGAAATTTAGAAACAGTTGCTTCCCATGGGGCAAAGGAAGAGTAAAGAGAAGGCAAGTAGAGCTTTACTGACGTGGACTGACTACACACTAACGTGCCTTGGAAGGCCGCTGCTGGAGTAACTTCATTCCTCTCTCAGACTGTCTCTGGCTGTGGAGACCTGCTTCCTCCACTCCAGCCTGGATCAAAGAGGACTCAGAATTAACTCAGTAGAGGGAATTTTGGTACCCTATAGACAGACTTTAATATACATAAAGCAAGGAATGGCTATTCCAAAATTAAAACTGTATTTCAAAAATATTTCTTTTAATCTGACAAATATAGTTAAGTAAAATAGTTTAACTCAACAAAACCTCTTATGTGCCTGGAAATGGTGTTTGAATTTCCTGTAATCTAGAACTTTGTAATACCCACAGAACCTAAGTTTATAGACTTTGATAAATTAGTAAATATTATTTGAATCTTATTTACCTTATTTTCCTCCATTGTACATACAACCATCTTCAGAAGGTTTCCAGTTTCTAGGCAAAGTTCCTAGGTACTCCCAATATTTACATAAAATTGTAATTATTTGAAATTCCATTTTCATTTTTCTGTAAATTAAATTTGAAATCAGTTTTTTAAAGTACACATTTTGTCTTTATTCATTTTATCTGCACCATGCATGGAATACTGTCAACTACAATAAGTATATTCTCATAAGAGCATATAACTTTCTACTGTCACTAATGATCTCACCTGTCATGCACAACATACTCTTTTTTGATTTTTAGGATTTTAGAGTGCTCTTTTAGAATAAGCCTTGTAGTACATCATTTTCAGTTATTGTTGAGCACAAAACCACTCCAATATATTTTTATATTTTCTGAAAAGTCTTACAGATACTTGACTCTATGAAAAATGTATTTGGTAACAAATGCTGCATGGTAGCAGATGAAGAACTTTATATGTGTGGTTGTGTCGTATGTGTTCTACATGTGTTGACATTATCAGCCTTCACATAAATCCTATGAACAAGAAATGCTGCCACACTCATTTTGTACTAACTTTCCAAGACTATCCAGAGATCGATTGACAGAAGTAGGAATTAAACCTCTTTAATAAAGATTTCATTCTGTCATTTTGCAATATAGTTAACAATTTTTCTACTATTGGAGATGCACGGGTAGCAAGAATGAATCATCCCAATAAGTTTTTTTTTTTCCTATGATCAAAATGTCAGATACATACAACCCAATAGAAGAAAGAATTATTTGGGTCCATGGTTTCAGAGGGTTCAGGCCATGGTTATTTGGTTCCATGCAAATGAGCAGAGAGAGTGTTGTGGCACTTAGTGGCAGTGTGTGGCACAGGGCATCTGCTCACATCATAGCAGAGAGAGAAATGTTATGTTTTAATCTTATATTCTATCTGATGCTTTAGCCTGTACAACAGTACCATGAGGAATGAACTTCATTTAATCCTTTCTAGAAATGTGCTGAAAAACACACCAAGAAGCGTTTCTCAATAATATCTTATGTGATTCTAAATCCAGTCAAACTGATATGACAGTGAAGGTGAAACATCACAAATATCTTTTTGTAGTTATCGCCTCTGTCAGCTATGTATGATACCATTTTAAACTACTAGTGCATACAGATGAAAAATAGAAGGATGAATATTAGCATTCAATATTTTTGTTGCCTTCTAGTGAGTAAAACATGTTGAGTAACTATTGATGTTATTAGAAGGATGATTCCACCAAACAAAAGGAAATACATTAAACATCATTTAAACTCATGAAATTATTGTCAGATTAGAGAACCCAGTTTGAAAACTAGCAGAAGCCAAGTGATGCAGTGATGTAGGACTGACCAGAAAGGTCAGGCCAACCAAAATAAGATGACTGATTACAAATATTTTCACTCTGTTTGCATTTATGTTCAAGACTTGAAAGCGGGAGGCATTAGTGTACTCCTGTAATCCCAGAATTTGGGAGACAGAAGCAGGCAGATCTCTTTTGATTTGAGGCCAGCTTAGTCTAACATAGCAAGATCCAGGCAGGATAGCCAGAGATCTACACAGTGAAACCCTTTCTTAAAACAAACAACCAGATTTGCTATTAAAAAGGGGTAAATCCATTAATCTAATCCTATCACCCTGTTTTTATTGAATTTAATGCATTCTTCATAAATATAACAGAGGTTGCTGTTAAAAATAGAACTAAATGCATGGTCAAAGCTCCCAAAGTATTTAAAATATAGGCATAAACTCCCATTATTGTAAAGACTGGGATATTCACATGGAAACAGCAACTACAAAAGCTGCTTTAAAATAAGATTTTAATTTTTTCTGATTTTGATTTTATGGTGGGAATTTTGAAAAAAAAACCCATAATCTTCTTCCAATGCTTCACTTTAGAGTCTGTTGGTTTTCTTTCTGTAAACAGCTACATTCACAGTCATGTAACCACTCACTCAGCTGTGAAATTTGAGATAATCCCTTTGTGTAGTATGCCTTTGCTTTTAGCTGGTTATCATTCACGCACACAATTAGTACTTGACCTTTGGTTTATGAACTAGATGATCATGTAGAATGTGCTCCTTCATATTGCTGGACATTTAGGTCAGTAAGGAGCAACGCAGTTGGGAAGAAAATGAAATAGGAATCCTTGAACACATACGGTGAGTCAGAGACTGTGTAGAGTGTTGTACCTGAGCCCCATTCTAGAAAGGCAGGAAGTGAAGTGCAAGCGGATGGACCTCCCCAAGACCAAGAACTGCTGACCAAGGCTTGGATCTGAGCCCAGGTACTCTTTGGAGATGTATGGTACATTCCTCACTGTAACTATGTTATTACATTTGGAGAGTATCGTTACACACAAATATTTTCCACAGCTCATTTCCTTGAAATAAATAACTCTATAGGGGATTGTTGAAGCAAGGTATGTGAAAATTTACAAAACACTTGATGCATTTTATTTTTATAAACACATGAGTTTTGCACTCCTAGAAGAATATTGGAACATTTATTTAGTAAGTTCTCTCTACATGAAATAATATTATTTAAATGTTCAAGTTTGAAATTTTTTTAAATTGAATCCAAGTTCTATTTTTCTGTTTCAATTGGTAATAAGTCCCCAGAAGTCTCATCAACCATTTTATCTTCACAATAATTGTCATTCACCAAATTCTGTTTACCCATGTACCCACAGTTCTGTTCCCATGAGACTTAGTTAATAGCAGAGGTAATGCATGTCTAATCTCCTTGTCCCAGTTCTGGGCTGCATTTTCTCATGCTCATTTCAAGCAGCAATTGTGTAGGAGTCGATTTAGTCTTGGAGCACTGAGAGAATATTAAGGACCGAAGACGTGCCTTCCTTGTCTGCAATACCTTAATAACAGCAGTGGTGCATGGCTTATAGGTGTAGTCTGAACAGTAAAGTCAAGAAAGGAGAAAGCACTCAGAACAACACTTGACTCATAGTGCTTGTTGGAAATCAACTGCTATTGCTGGTACCGCTAATATTGGCAAGATCGTGAACGGATTTGTGACAAGTGTCAACTTTGGAGCAAAGCAGTGTTTTTCTAATCCTTACATATATGGACAGCCTTAAGGAAAAAAGACTGGACACAATGTAATAGTTGTCTTAGAAAAAAAGCATCCTTTTCAAGATAGCAATTTTCCTGAGCATATTTCTTTATCAGTAAGGGAATGTGGCTTGTGGGTGGGCATAGAGATGGAGGATGCTCAAATGCATGTTTTCAAATGAAATTGTCTGCTTTTGTTAAGAAATGTCAATTTCTAGCACCTTCCTTCTACATAAATTTCTACTTAAATGGCATTTATTAAGCACTATTGATGTGAAAGTTTCATTTAAGAAGTTTCTCAAGCACCTCATTTCAACCATATGTACATATATGCTATGTATGTATATACATAATTACATATCTATATGAGAGGGATTATTATTTTCACAGTAGCATTTTCAAATGGAAAATTAACTCCATATGAGGGAAAGGATTTTCCATAGTCCATAGTCTTGTCATGTTACCTTGACAATGACATTTTCTGGACATCAATATTTCAAAAATTCACCTCTAAGTTAGCATTGAAACTCATTTTGTGGATCTTGGTATGAAGTCAGGGAGCTATAGACTTACAACCAATGCCCAAGTTTAAACTTGAACCACATTCTTATGCTTTTCTTCATATTTTCACTTTGGAGAGAGTAATATCTTGTTTCCTCAGTTGAGAACCAAACACACAAGCACCTGTGGTCTGGGGTAAGGAGTGAGGTTCTCTCTCTCACACACACAGAGGCATGCGTGGTCTGGGGTAAGAAGTGAGTAGCTCACACACACGGTATATGTGGTCTGGGGTAAGGAGTGACGAGCTCTCTCTCTCTCTCTCTCTCACACACACACACACACACACAGAGGTATTGTGTGTTCTGGGGTAAGAAGTGAGGAGCTCACATATGCACACACACGCACAAACACACAGGCATGTGTGGTCTGGAGTAAGGAGTGAGGAGCTCTCTCTCTCTCTCTCACACACACACACGCATACACACACACACACACACACACACACACACGTGTGGTCTGGGGTAAGAAGTGAGGAACTCTAGACCCATTTGCACTTGATAGACTGAGTGGCTAAAAGTAGCTGTTAGTGACTCAAACTGATGCCTCAAATTTTAAGGCTTAAATAACAACTTCTCAACTCAAATAGCTGAAAACTATCACAAAACATAGCCAGCATTTACATCCTGTACGTGCTGACCTAGAAACAGCCACTTTGTTGTGTCTGGTATTTACAGATGAAATGCTAATTGTGTCTCCCTGGCATGAGGGTGTCTATATGTCTTAGGTTGCAGCAATGTTTCAAGCAGAGTTCCTGGATTGTGTAGATGGTGTTTCCTGGGGAAGAAGCCTGTTTCTTGCCTTCCCTAGCCTCTCTGTGACAGATTCCACGTCTCCTCCCTTTCTGTCTTCTGTTCTTACCACAGCATGTGAACCACCTTCGCTTAGAATGACAGGTGGCTTCAGGTTTTCTCTTCCCATGGGTAAGATAAGCAGGTTAAAAATCACAGCCTGGAGCTACAGAGATTGTTACATTCTAATGGACAAAGGCTCAGCCAGCACAGACAAATTATGCCAGAAAATTCTCAAGTTCTCTTCAGAGTTTAAATGTAAAGCAAGGGAAAGGCTGAGATCGATATTTGTTGTTTTGTTTTCTTATTTGTGGTGTTAAAGCTAAATCTCAGAACTTTGCTCATTCTATGTAGGCAAATTTCACTGAAGAAACTCCATATGGAAGGCAGCCACACTGACGCAGATTTGTGTTTACGCATTTACCTCCAGGATTGCTCTCTGCTCCCAAATAGAGCCAAGCACATGAAGCAAGTACATCTTGTGTGGAGGGGACTCCTAGTGAAACCTGGACTCACTTCCCACTACCTGTGGGCTCACCTTTCTCTAATGTGTCCTGACAGTTAGGTAATATTTCTTGCTGAAAGCAGAGTTCTTTTCCTCTAGTGGGCTACTTCTTCCTCAGTTTCTTACATTTTTTCTCTCTGCTTCACACTCTTGATCGTTTACTTTTTCTTGTTTTTGTTTTTTTTTGTTGTTGTTTGTTTGTTTTGTTTTGCTTTTAGACAGGGTCTCTCTATACAGTCCAGGCTATCCTGGAAATCACAATGTAGATCAGGTTGGCCTCAATTTGACAGAGACCCACCTTCTGTATTACCATTTTTCCTCCCTCTTTCTTCTCTTCTCGTCTCTATTAGCCAACTTTTCTCCCCAACTTAGTCTTTTTGACATGTACTCTCTACACCTCTCTACTGCTTCTTTCTGTCCTTAACATGCATTTTCTAAGTATGGTGCTTGAGTGTCTGAGGGCAAAATGTCCAGCATTCAAAAATAAACCCTTTTGACCAACTAAGCTAAGTGCAAAGAGGTTGGTATTTTATTCTTGCTCCCTGCTCCTTTTAAAAAGCCATGTCTATTTCTAAATGAAAAATCTGCTAATGACCTGGTAAGTTCCCAGGGTATAAAGGATCCAATTATTTGCTGTTTGGTGCACAATGGCCTTTGTGTCTGCCAGACCTATACCAGGTAGAGAAAATAGCCGTCTACTTTATCCCTAAGCATGAGGGTGTATTTTTACTTTAAGAAATGAAAAGAAAAACAGTTTTGAAGCTCAGAATATTTTACCTGGAAGGTCAAAGATTTAGTGGAATCTTTTTTTTGCATTTAATTTGCCATTTTTCTGTAATGGTAGCTATGGTGTGTATGTATGTTAGCAACCTGGGTCCGATCTGTCTCCTACCATTACATTTTTTGTCTTCAATTCATAATCCTGCCTGCATTTTCTAAATGTTCACTTTTCCATAGCAACAGAGAGGCAAGTACAGGATTCTGGCATCACTGTGAGGGAGAAGAGAAAACCGCGCGTGACTAATAGAAAAACATGTTTTTCTAGAATAAGCATCTGCAGTAGGAGTGACGGGCAGTGCTTTGTCACTAATAGAAGACAATGAGTGGATCAACATCACCGAAGGTCAATTATCAGCCCTTAGGGAAACAAATTGTTGGTCAGCTGTCTTTGTTTTTCAGTTAGATGTTTCATTCTTTTTTCTATAGCAGAGAATTGCTGCTTTAACAAAAAGAAAGATGGTTGAAGGAAAGAAAAAAAGGAAGGAAGGAAGGAAGCAGCATACTAGCTGATCAGTCACTGGATTAGTGCACAAGATAAACCCTACATGGATGCTTGTTGAGGTCCTGTGTGTTCTCGCTAGTGTGTCTGACTCTGCTGCGATCTGCCTCACTAATCCTAGAGTTTTGCTGTTCTTTAAATAATGAAGTGTTTGGTAAAAGTACTGAGACAGCATAAGCTCATGAAGTATCATAAACATAATCTGATTAACAGGATTTGCAGTTATGCATGGTAAACTACAGAAGATTGGGGTGTTTCCATGACTAACAGCCTAGAAAAGCTATGGGTCTGAGAACCTTGTGCATTCTCTCATGGCATGTCTTTCATCTCGTAGAGAGATTAGTGTGTCCCTTGCCACAACTTTCCAACTTAGGAGTTTTTAGATAGGTAAAACATTAAAATGCACAGCAACTAAACTTCAAACAGGATTTTTATTAGATGTCGCCTGGAAATCCTTTAGGATCACTCATTTCAGATATCCTATCCTGGTCTGGAGGGGTTTATTAAAGGGGGATTTACTGTGATAGCAGCAGCAAGTCAGCAGAAATGGAACTAGGAAGATATGATGGCGGGATTATGAAGTCTCTAGATTCAGAAATTAGACGACTGTACTTAAGACAAAGCAGTTAGCAAACTATTGTGGTATTTTTAAAAATTAATTTTGATATGACTCAAAATGTAAAAAAAAATATGCTCAATAAATAACTCAAGTGACAAAGCATAGTTGCAGTAATTTTATCCTTAGAAACTCACTGAATTTCCCTCTTCAGAAAACTAAAATATTAAAAACAAAGCCCTTGAAGATTTAGCATCGATTCTGTCATATTTTCTTCTCAGAATACAATTAGCCTGAGGTTAAAGCTAAATATTAAAACCTCACAGTCTTTAAGAGAAAATGGAGATGTTTAGAATCCCATTACTTATTACTAACTCAGTGCGTTTTTCATAAGCCTATACATCTTATGAACTTAATACAAAAGGAATATTTAAATTTCATTAAATATTTAAAAATCCAAGTACCTGTGATTTTATCACTGAATTGAATATTTCATGTTCAATATGAGGGTTCTGGCCAACATTTTCAACTCTCAGGACTTTAGCCTGTCATCTCCACTCTCTGTGCATCTGTGGTTCCTCTGTATTTAGTTTTATATTGTATTAGTTCATGACTTGTACAAATGAACCTTTTCAATAGCAAAGCAATGAACTGAGACCCGCTAGCTAAGGCCCTCTTCCTGGTTTCTGTGATGTCTTTGCCTTCGTAAAGCAAATATTGAAGAGCCGGGCAGTGGTGGCACACACCTGCATTCCCAGCACTTACAAGGCCTAGGCAGGTGGGATCTTTGTGAGTTTGTGGCCAGCCTGGTTTAGAAACCAAGTTCCAGGACAGGCAGAGATTTTACACAGAGAAACCCTGTCATGGAAAACAACAACAACAATTAAATAAAAACAAGTAAGAACAACAACAACAAAAAAGAGTAAATGTTGAGATAGATGATTGAGTCTTCAAGGAAGGCAGTGCACTTGAGTTGTGACCCTAAGATATGGACGCATTACGCCGTAATTTAATACACCCTCCAATCCGTTCTAGAGGGGTAGTCTCTCAAGAGATGGCTCAGTAGGGAAGGGAGTTTCCCACCGAGCCTGAAGACCTGAGTGGGTATCTATCCATTTAAAAACTCACGTGTGCCAGTTTCTCCAGGGCTTGTGGGGACAGAGGCAGGGGGATGGCTCAGGATTGCTGGCAGACAGTCTTGCTCCAGTTTCAGGGGAAGACTCTGTCCCAAGAGAATACAGCAGAAGACATCATCTTTCTCTAGGTCCCAGGAATATATGCACTTCACAAATATGTGTATATACTACATGCACACAAACAGATGGGCACACACACAGAAACACCAAAAAGCCTAGTATTAATTTCTTTTTGTGCTATTTCATGTTCAATATGAGGGCTCTGGCCAACATTTTTGACTCTCAGGAAAAAAAAATAAAAAAAAATTAATTTTGATTTTTCTAATTGTTTTGGTTTCATATAATACACATGCCATCGGACTTTATTAGAAGCTTTTTAAAACTGAAAATAGATTATTTTCATACAATATAGTTTGATTATGTTTTCCCCTTCCCCAGCTCCTCTCAATTTCCCCACCTACCCAAATCCTCACCTGTTTTGTTTTCCTCTCTCATTAGAATAGAAACAAACATCTAAAAATCTTATTAATGATAGGATCCTTGTGAGGGATGATGAAATATGTACATGTAAAATGCTTCTCTGTTCAGTGTCTGGCAGTGGCACTCAATGGCAGTGTCCATGATGATTTTTTTATAACTATTCAACATAGATGCATCTAAAGAAGTAATTAAATGAGTTTGGTCAAGCCTTCCAGATATGACAATGACATCCCTTCAAATAAAAATTGCTCATCTATGATTTGATTTCAACTCAAGAAGCTGAAGCTTAAGCTATTAGGATAACCGCAGATGGTTTCTTAAACAGGAATGTGAAGGGTCTGGTGGAGATACTGGATTCTTTGGTGGTTAAAGATTCTTTGAATTTGCAATAGAAGTAGAGAAGTGAAGTACTGGGTTAGGAGATATTGGATTGAGGCTATCGGCTTCCAGCCGGGGCTATTAAGAAGACAACATTGGGCCAGCTCACAGACTTTGCCTGTGCAGCCCTCCCCACCCTTGCGCTGAAAGAACCCCTTCACATCACAACATATCCGCTGGATGGCAGCTTTCTCCTGAAAGCATCTGCATTTCCACAGCTGGGATCCACTAAGTCCTGTGCTCCGAGGCAAGCAAGGAGTGAGTGCCTGAGCACCCTCCCTCATCCATCTTCATTTCAGTCCTCTGAGGGTGAACAGAATTCCGTGCCTGGAACTGGAAAAACCAGTGTAGGCCAAGCTCTTTGCTGGTGATAGCTTACTATGCTTCCCTTTGGAACACATTCTGAAGATGTGTGGAATAGATAACCCAGACCTCATCATCACTTCCTGGCCCTGTGAAGGTAGGGGCTTGACTTTGATTAGCCAAAACACCTCTGACAAGGGCTGCCACAGAGTGGTTTTCTAACCAACCTGAGCCTCCTAGATTTTAACTCTGACTTTGAAGATTGATGTCAGGCATTCATGCGCTATGCCTTTCTTCCACAATTTTCTTGCATCTAATCCCAATCTACTGACAAAATATCATACATCCATGATGGGTAAACAACCTCATTCAGTTAGACATATTGTAAATCCTTTTTTTTGTCCTCTTTCACAGTACTGAGATCTTGAAACCCAATGTCCTTATGTTTTACACTGAGTATCTCTGAAAAGTCTAAGAGTGAGGAGACCAACAGGTAAATATCTGGCTACCCAAGCTTCATGTGCTCATGTGTAGACTTTACAGACAGAGGGATAGAAGGAAATATATGAGAATGCCACACTGTTTTGTTTAGTTTATCTGTGAAGATAAGAGAGATTTGGAGAGAAAATTGCCTATAACATGTAACAATAAATATATAGACAGTTTATTTCAAAGTCCTGTTGAACTTTTGAAATTCTACATGGGGGGGACTACATAGGAGCAGGATCTGGCATATAGTAGGTATTCTATCTCTCTTACCCATGCCATAGCTGTCAAATGAATGCACTTGTGTTAGGAGAACACAGATCTGTAATACTTAGCAGTAAAACAAGTGGGGCTTTTGTTCAGTTGTTTCTTTTAAATGTTAAAGGTCTATTAGTTACCTGATGCTTCAACACAATCCCTACAAAAGCAACTTCAGGAAGGAAGGACTTACTCTCTTTCATAGTTTGGACAGGTGGCAGGGAAGGTGTAATGGCAAGAGAAAATGACCTAAGGTGACAGGAGCAAGAGGGCACAGGGTCTTGTTGGGGACACAGTCGGAAAGCAGAGATAACTGGTCATGGTCTACTGCTTTGCTTTTGTTTAGTCTCTTTGCTCAAACTGTGGGGTGGCACCACCCACATATATCACAAGAACTCCCTCCTCACGTACTCTGGAATCATCCTGATGGATATGCCAAGAGATGCTTTCTAAGTGACTCTAGTTAAATTGGCAATGATAAGTAGCCATTTTAAATCATTATTGTCTTGCCAAATACCAAGTATAAGCCAAACAGACACATGGCAGTCCAAATCCACATGGCTCCTCCATAATGACACAGACAAGGGGACTTCTGCTACAATGATAGTTTTTTTTTCAAAGATATTTCCATATCCTGCTCTTCAAATAAAATAGCTAGAGATAATTGTCTCTAAAGAAGTTTGCTTGTACTGTTGAATAGCTCTTCGATCTTATTCTATGTATGTTGCAGAGCCTGATAAAACTCCCTGTTCCTCTTTGAATCCCTCATGGCACCACACATATAAAATTTCATATTCAAGGCCTTCAGCAAAAATTGAATTAATAGTCTTATTAGAGATGTGCAAATGAATTTTTCTTAACTCAAATATATGCAAACTAGAGCTGCTTGCCAAATTTACACTGGTAAATAATATAAGCACTGCATATATTTGCTTTGCTTTCTTTGAACACTGTCTCTATTTTTCAAACCCCTTGACACTTTACAAAACAAAGCTTAGCAAACGGCAAATCAATTTGTCTGAGCAGAACCTTCTTAAGAACACCTTTTGGTGACATGAATGAATGATACACACAGAGCATCTTTTCCTCTCCCACCATCCAATTCATGAAAGCCTTATTCATTTCAACTCTGTACTTTCTGTATGAGTACCCAGAGGAAAAGGGCAGTGTGAATTTGCAGGCTCATTCCCAACAGAACATCATCTGTGAGAGGGGAACAGTGTGGCTGGATTAGATGAGGACAAACGGCATTTCTTTCAGCAAGGTTGTGCAGCAAATCCGTAAAGCAGAGGTGGAAGGTGATCTGACTTGCCATCACACCTAAACTGTGAGCCTATTTAGTCCAGAAGTGTAGAAGAGTTGGTATCCAAAAGGTAGGTGTGGATAAATGATTCACCGTGGAACCGTAGCTGGTGTGACCCCTATTTCAAACACTCAAGTGGTAAATGATTCACCCTGTAACTGTAGCTGGTATGACCCCCATTTCAAACACTCCAATTAAATCTGCTCAGGCTTGGTTTAGAGAGCCAGGTCTGATAACAGATAAGAGGAGGCTTTCATCGTTAAGTCCTGTAGCCCTTGCCCATATCACCCGCACAAAGCTGTCCTTAAGGAGCTTTCATGTATAAAGCTGACAGTCTATCCATAGGTTGCTTTCAAAAGTGAACCATTCTTGCAAGATAATGTCAGGGAATTGCAGAGATAATGGAGAATGATAATTTATTAGCCCTGAGATCTCAGAAACTAAGCATAATGCAGAGAACCCTGCTTTACTCTGACGAGGTCCAACGACAATCACCAGCAGACTCAAAGCTGAGAAGCTGAGCACTCGTGTGTGTGTGTGTGTGTGTGTGTGTGTGTGTGTTTTACTTATTCTCTGAATGTTTTCTTTCCCCACTATAAGAAAGACATATGGAATGAAAGCCCTCGTCTGCACTGCTTTTTCTTTTCTTGCGGCCCTCGTCTGCACTGCTTTTTCTTTTCTTGCGTCGTTGCTGCCAGGGCCAGAGAAAGGAAGCTTGCGCATAGTAAGTATGTAGCCAGCATTGGTGGGCTAACCTGTCCTCCAGTCGTTCTAGATCACAGAGATAACCAGAGCTGGTGTTATCAGCAGTGGGGAGAACAGAAAAGGAGAATCCAGGCATGATTTTCACAATTAGATGTTCTAAGATCTTGAAAGATCACAGCATTTGGCTTGGCACAAAAGCTAGACCCAGAGAAAATGAAGTGTGCTGTATCTGTTATTAACTGAGGAGTTGAGGTCGATCCTGCTACTTTTGCTCCTGGTGCTAACCCTCAGTTTCGGTGCCACTGGTCTAAACTGTGCTCGCCTGCCTTCTTGTAACAAGTAGAATTTTTAACTTATAGGGATGTTTGTTGATTTCCTTGATTACTTCAAATATAGTGTATTCACCCAAAAGAGCACCATTTCCTCATAGCTGTATACGTTAAGACTATTACAGGTAATAATGGCCAAACAAGGTAGCAGAGCTGCGTTCCTTGCCAGATGCATTTGAGAGGAGTTCCTGTGCTTGGGTTCTCTATCAGGGGCAACCCCACCATGACCCTTCACATATAACCCTTGTTCCCTCTTCAAAGGCAGCACAAGTGCTCCCATCATAGTAGTCCTTCCACCGTATTCGTGAGATGCAGAATTCTCCTAAGTAACCTAGGAAAATGTCAGGATTCTCACCGTTATGCTGGACCCTCCTAGGTAACCTAGGAAAATGTCAGGATCCTCACTGTTATGCTGGACGCTCCTAGGTAACCTAGGAAAATGTCAGGATTCTCACCGTCATGCTGGACCCTCCTAGGTAACCTAGGAAAATGTCAGGATCCTCACCGTTATGCTGGACGCTCCTAGGTAACCTAGGAAAATGTCAGGATTCTCACCGTCATGCTGGACGCTCCTAGGTAACCTAGGAAAATGTCAGGATTCTCACCGTCATGCTGGACCCTCCTAGGTAACCTAGGAAAATGTCAGGCTTTACCTACCATTTGGGGATTTTTTGTTGATAATTTTAAGAATTTCATTCTTGGTGGTAGTGGTGCACCTTTAATTCCAGCACTTCACCGTTAGCTGAGACCAGCCTGGTCTACACAAACAAGTTGCAGGACAAGTTTCAAAGCTACACAGAGAAACCCCATCTCCAAAAGAAAAATAAGAACTTCATACACAAGTTCCCATATCGTTTTCATCATTTCTCCCCTCTTCTACCTCACGCCATGCTTCTTACTTCTCAGATTTATGGTCCCTTCTTTAGTATCCCTGTTACTTATACGTACACACATAAACTACTGTGTCCGTGTGCTGTTACTCATAAGAATGCTTGTTTAGAGCTGACCACTCAGGATTGGATAACATAAGGGAACTCATCCCTGAAAACTCTCTCTCTCTCTCTATTTCTCCCCCTCTCTCTTTCTCTCCCCCCCCTCCTGTGATCTATTGACTTTAGCTCTTCATTTAAGAATGAGGCCTTGTGGAATTTTCCCCAAACCACTGCCATGTCATTTTGCGGGGTGGTATAGACAACCATGGTTGTTAAGATTACATGTCAGCAACTTCCCTGTCCTGTCTAGATGATACTATCCAGTAGCAGGCATCCTGTCTCTCTGGCTCTTACAATGTTTCAGCCTCTTTGTTCCATGATTTTCCCTGAACCTTGGATATGAGCATTGTTTTGTAATTTCAGCCTCATTTAAACCAGTTGTGGGTTTCAGTAAGAGTCTGCTTACTGCAGAAGACTTTTCTTTGATGAAGGCTGAGAACTCCAAAATGTCTAAATGTCCAAAATTAGAGTCCAAAACATCTAAAATTTACGTGAGAAATGTAATATTGTTGGTTTAATGCCTTGTTGCTATTCCGGATAAAATCTAGAAAATAACAGAAAGCTTGAATACTCAAATAATTATTTAAATAATTATGAATTGGCATGAATTTAATTGACAGAGGATTTGAACTGAAGTCAAGACCTCTCAATTCTGGTACCTGAGTTATTGACTATATCTCTTTCCTGGTTGAATTACCAAACATTGAATCTCATATCAAAACGTACAATTTCATAGTAAATATCTCTTGACTTTCTTTTGGTTTATAAAGTTGAAGATATTATATTCTGATTTATATTCAGGTGATTTTGCAACATTGCTTCTTATTTTATATTAAGTTTAACTTTTTTTTAAAAAAAAGAGCCTCTCATGTGGACAAAACAGTAACTGAGAAACTTTTGGTGAAATATTTGAGAAAAAGGGTTTCAGTACTGTTTCTTTAATAAAAATGTGATGCTTCCAGAATGTTGTAGATAAACCTTGAGGCAGAAACACCTACATAAAGTGCTAGATGCTGCCTATTACTGGGCTGAAAGGCTGTATTTCTCTCTTTATTTGAAACTTTGGGGACATGCTTTGCTAATCTACTTGGAAGGAAAGTATTTCGTGGTGGGAAATTACTTCCAGGCAGAGAGACAATTTTTGAGTGATTATTATCATCTTTTATATGCCTTGTAACTGTGATAGATGACTGGAGCTTCAGTAACGCATTTTAAAAAGCCAGTAATACAAACTCATTAAAACATCACAAAACCCATGGAAATCCACCAGGATGGCCATGGTGCCAATCAGTGCACTTGAGGCCATGGCGGCCACTGCTCACACAATCAGTGCCTGCTCCACAGGGAAGAATGCTTTCCGGGTGTTCCCTGCAGCCTGTCAGCAATACCCTTCCTCCTTTCATTTCTTTCACCTATTTAAAACTGCTCACCTCACAGAGCCAAAGGCTTTATGCTTTTTCCTTCTTAAAAAGTCAAATCCCCATAATATTCAGAGGAGGAATATGTAGCCCAGAGGAAATTCATTATATCTCCTATGAGGAAGATTTTGGAAGTACAGAGATTGGAAATCCAATTTTATTGTATTTCTGTTTGCTTTCAATTCCTCTTATTACTGTGGCTTTTAATAATTCCTGTTCAAGTAGTCTCTTTCCTGCTTAGTTGTTTGGATATTTGGTGGAGCTGAGGTCAGAAGTTATATTCCTTCCATTGACTCCCAAACACACCCCTCTTCACACACGTCCTCAGACACATCCCTATTCACACACGTCATCAGACATCTCTCTTCACACATGTCCTCAGACACAACCCTCTTCACACACATCATCAGACACATCCCTCTTCACACACGTCATCAGACACATCCCTCTTCACACATGTCATCAGACACATCCCTCTTCACACACGTCATCAGACATCTCTCTTCACACACATCACCAACAAACAAGTTTTCCACTAAAATAAAAGAAGCTTTCACGAAGTCAGAGAAAATGATCACTAGATGGGAGTCCTTGGGAGTCCCTAGCAGAGCTCTCCTCCCCCCCCCCTTTTGGTTTTTTGAGACAGGGTTTCTCTGTAGCTTTGGAGCCTGTCCTAGATCTAGCTCTTGTAGACCATACTGGCCTCAAACTCACATAGATCCACGTGCCTCTGCCTCCCGAGTGCTGGGATTAAAGCCATGCTCTACCACTGCCTGGCTCATATCTCCTTTCTATCAAGATATGACAGTTCAGACTACATACACTCATTCTGTCGTTCTTTCTTTTATTTTACGTTCATTTTTACACTTACTGATTGATTGACTTAGTGTGTGTGCATGTATGCTAGTTCAGAGAACAATTTGTGTAAGTTAATTCATTCCTTTTATCATGTGTATCTTCAACCCCATCAAATACCTGAGAAGGGAAAGAATATTACTTGAGTAAACAGAAAGTGCAATCAAGCAACTTCCAAATGGTGCAAGAAATGACAGAGATAACCAGCCACCTGGGCCATTACCCAAAGTCTCATTGTTCATACAACACCTTGCCATCTTGATACCTTTTTTACTAACATGGCAGGTGCCCAAATCACATAATTAGTGCCATTGATTCTCCTATGTCATTGTCTATTGGAAACATTATTATAATACTAAGAACTAAGATTTTAACAAGCTCATCTTTGTTTGTGTCCCAGAGTTATAGTAACAAAGTGCTTTAAACTGGAAATTATTTTCTGTCTTAGCTCTGGAGGGAAGAGGTACAAAACAGGGTCCCTGGTTAAAGCATCTAGAAAGGGACCAGGATTTTGCTCCCCAGCTCTTGGCAAGCCCAGTTGTTTCTCAGCCCGTGGCAATAAATTTCCACCCTCTGCTATCCCTGTGTACCTCTTATAGCTTTGTCTCTTCTTGTATTCTCATATTACCATAGCTGTTCTGAGTTGAGGGTCCAGCCTGATACAGTCTGAGCTCATGTTAAAGAATGCTATCCGCAGTGGCCTGATTTCCAAGTAAAGGAATACCACAAGACAATGTGCTGTCCTCTTCACTCCACTCTGCCTTCTTACCCCATGACTGGCTGTGTGACTCCATGGTTGGCCCCTAAAATTCTCCTTTCTTTCTCCTTTTCTCACTTCTTGTCTTCTTTTTAGCCTAGATTTCTCCTCCTATTTATTCTTCTGCTAGGCAGGCCACCTATTTCTCTCTCCTGCCTAGCTATTGACTATTCAGCTCTTTATTAGACCAATCAGATGTTTTAGGCAGGCAACATAACACAGCTTTGTGTCACTAAACAAATATTCCACATATTAAACAGATATTTGCATAAACGGGTATGACACATCTTAAACTAATATTCTACAGCAGACAGGAATGGAGTCAGGGTAGCCGTGTCTACAGTGGTGGAGGGATGGGCTGACCAGATACTCCATGAACACACCAATATTACATGGAGAACACAAAGGCAGACTGCAGCACAGGCAGTTGTAGTGGGAGAAGGAAACCACCTGCTTCACGAGTTTGCCTGAGCCAGAAAATAAATGAACATCAGAAACTTGGTTTTGCAATTTAAAGTAAATTAAGTCAATGAGTAATTTTTTCAGAAAATTGTCTTTGGCTCTCTCACAATTCTTTTATGGCTCACACCAGCTTCTTTGTGCGTAAAAAATAATGCTTTGGATAAATTGAATCTGAGTTCAATACTCACCTGCATCATTTTCTTCCTCAAACCAAAATCATTTCATGAGTACTCCTCTGGCTCATTCTCAACTTTTCCTTCCATCCCTTCCTTCCTTCCCTCTCTTTTTTACTGTCTTTCAATCTTTGTTTTCCTCCCCCAAAAATCTGATAGATAATGTTTGAATACGCATATGCCTCATGTTTTTGGGAACCTCAGTGCAGCACGGTATTGTAAAGAAGGTCCATCCTAGGAATCTCCTTTACCCTGTGACATAATCATCTTTAAGGACGTGTTGGTTGGGGGCCAAGGCGAGACTCAGAGTGAGACCTGCAAAGGAGTGAGTGCACCAGAGCAGCGGGGCCAAGGCCGTGCCGGAAGTTCTCACACCAGAGTCACCTGATGGTTCTTGAGCTTCCTCCTTATCAGCTCAGTGTCGTTTTGCTTTCTTCATTCCTGACGTTAGCCACATTTTAGTCTGCTTTGCTATGTAGCAAACAGTACCTTTCTTTCCCCCGGTACCTAGCCATAGTCTGTGAGTATTCAGAAGTGTGGGAGGATTGCCTCTGGGGTGTTAGTCAGATTGTACATTTATTCTCCTCTCACAGAACGATCCTGGTTGGTAATCAGCTGCTGATTCACTCTGACCCACATAATTCTGGGTTTTCTTTTCTAAAATGGTAACAAAAATGGTCAAAATTACCAAGTAATTCTATTGATTAAACAGATATGATGGTCTGAGAGACAACTTGTGATTCACAGAAGATTCATGAGATCAGGCCGTGAGGGTCTTTGACCAAGAAGAGTAGAAACATGCAGGCTGTCCTTGGCTCCTGCCTTTTCTACTCTGTTGCTAAGAGAGTTTCATATACATCAGCCATCATCACCAGCCCCACTCCATAGAATGATCTCATAGGGTGTTGTCCTCAAGGTAATGTCCTGGAAACACCTGCCACCCATTCACAGGCTCATGATTACTGAGGCAAATTTATATACCCCAGCCTTGAAGGTGCAAGTTCCCAAAATCTGGAGTGGGGTGCAGAATCCTGACACTTCAGCAGAAAGCTCGCATAATCATGAAGGCTGCCTGACATAGAGAACCATTTCCATGAGAGTTAATTGAAGAGTGCCTACCCTTGGACATAAGTCAGTTTCTTGAAAACAGGAATAGTGTATGCTTATTTTCATTTAATACCTTAAGATTTATTTTGTTTGTAATAATGTTTATCTGTGTCTGCATGTGGGCCTTTGAGTGTAGCTGCTTACAGACAATAGAGGTACCGGGTCTCCTGAAGCTGAGATACCTAGAAACCGTGACCATCTGATGGATGTGACTGGAGGTATACTTTGAAAACCAATTTGACCAACTTCTTTGTATACAAGACCAGATTTCATGTTTTAAAACTGTATGCAGTTGGAAACATAGCCAGTGAGTAGATCCTTCTGTACACAATATACTAACAAAAACATTCTTGAAGACAAAGAGAGAACATGTTATTTGAAAAGTTGTTAACATCACTGTGATGTGTGGATCCAACTTCCCAATTTAAACGTGATGCATTTTTTCCAGTGCACCATTTGACACCTGGCTGTGCTCTCCTTGGCTTGAGCTCCAGTCTTGTATATTATTGTGCTTATGAAACATGGAGACAGCAATCGGCCTAGTGATTCGCTATATTAATTACTCATGTTTCGAAAGCTACAGAGCAGCAGTCAAGAAAGAGAGCCAGAGCTCTTCTATGTGACACAAGACTTTCGTGCATTTCTCCAGATAAGTCCATCACAGAGAGTCATTCATAGAGAACAAATGGAAAGCAAAGCAAGGATTTATCAGGACTGTGCCCCCAGGGTTTGTAGCAAACACAGGAAAATCCAATTAGAACTGCAGGCAGTTGTTCAATCTCTTAATCAGTACCACAGCACAGCAAATTAATATTATTACCTACTATTTACACTTTATTACTCCATTTTTTTCTTGTTGGTAGTCCTCTTCTTTGTCAGTCCACCTTGAAAAGACAGCAAGAAAGGTTGTAGGGTTTTTTCTTATCTTTTTTTTTTCTTTTTTCAGCTTTGGCAGCAGAATTGCTTTGTAGCTTGAAGGATAAGTAGCGTTTTAGAGCAACGGAGAGGAAGCCAGGGGGCTGCTTAGATTTGTTTCCTAAGCCAGTGTGAAGGATTCATTGCCCTGTTGTCCAATGAAGACAGCTGTCCACTCACACCCTGCTCCCTCTGATGATAGCAGAAGTTTTTGAGGTCATTTCTCTATAGAATTATTCTCATAAGGTCAGAAGGCAGAGTGATACAGTGTCTAGAGCCAAAATTAAAAACATGCTGTCTTGTGTTCCAGTGTTCATGAAAACAGGCTTATTGAGTGATCTTAGGACACACAGCTTCCTGATATAAGAGGCAGGCCTTAAAGCTTATGCAAGCCAGATTCAAAT
The DNA here is from genome assembly GCA_001685075.1 of Bramus lutescens. Classification (NCBI taxonomy): domain Eukaryota; kingdom Metazoa; phylum Chordata; class Mammalia; order Rodentia; family Cricetidae; genus Bramus; species Bramus lutescens. The sequence goes on along the minus strand of LOEQ01004883.1, from coordinate 8,289 downwards.
ATTTTCTTGTCTGAAAATGGTGGGCTTGTTTTGTTCGCCAGGATTGATGTATATAACATATTGCCACAAACCACATCTTAAAACAAAACCAGTTTATTTCTTTCAAAATTCTGGAGGTTGCCATTTGAAGTCAGTTTGTTGGCTGGACCACATGCCTTCCTAAGTTTCTTTTAGGGCAATCTTCTTGACTCATTTGGGGTTTCATGGCATCTGCTGGTAGCCTTGGTGCTCTTCGGCTTCTACAAAGCACACTTCCATCTTTGTCTAACTAATCCCATATTCATTCCCTCTGAATCTGAAATTTTCTCAGTTTAATAGCCTGTCATTGCACACAGTGCCAACTCTAATCAAGTCCAACTTTCTTCTATATTAACTGTTTGGGGGAAGATCATATTTCTAAATAGTCTGTCACTGGGAGGTTCCCTATAAGCATGAATGGGGAAGCAACAGTCAAATGATTCAGTAAGGTAGCTCAATTAATTTTCATGTCCTAACTGAATAGTTCAAGGTAAGGCGAGTTTCATGCTAAACAGCTTAAATTAACAGTTTCTGTTCTGTTTATTAATGATCACATTTCTGCATGGGCATTGTGTGCCTGATTTCTTAGCATGTTAACTTATGTAGCAAATGCTTCCTTTACTTCAAACCCCTTTCATAATTGTATCAGAAGCAGGCTGTATGATTATCTTTTGTGGTTTGTGTTATAAAATATGTAATCTAACGAAAGAGCTTTAGTGTAAAATCCATCCTGTTACTGGGGAGAGGGACTTCCAAACAAAACTCAATTCAAAGTCTGGGCGACCGGAGCTGGAGAGGTGGCTCAGCAATTAACGATGACGTTTAGGAAACTAAAAGTTGATTCCCTATCTGTGGCACATGACTTCTGGAATAAGCAAATTTTAAATGCCGTTTGCAAATGAAATAATTGTCTGAAAAATGAAAAAGAATAGTATGGCTATAACATTTGCTAAATTTTGCAGATACTTCTTGCTCCTGAGCTAATTAATTTTTGCTAAAATAGTGTCTTAGGCTACGTTTGGGGACCACCAGGCACTGATGAGCTACCTCCTTGCATTTAGCCCAGAAGTGCACAGAAGCGTGTGCAGCATCAGGCCTGTGGTGCGCAGGAGTGTATGCAGCATCAGGCCATTGGTGCACAGGAGCTGGCAACTCAGACCTTTTTTTTTTTTTCTGCATCTGTAACCCTTGCACTCGCCTGTCCTTGAAAAGCATGAATGCCACCTCGTCTGCATGTCAGGAGGTGCGTTCTCTGCTGGTTTCTTCTCAGATGTGATGATCGAACCATCCAGGGACTGTTGTGTGCATCTAACAGTGTGGACCTAAATTGTCAGACAAGGAAGTATTTCTTTGAAAATACTTTTCCTCATTGTTTTACTATTCTGCACTTGTACTGTTTGAAGCCTTGTTACCTGTCTCTGTGCCTCAGTTTGTATTCTCTAGAGTTTCTTTCCTCCTCACTTTCTCTTTCCTAAATCTACTCTCCTGCCTCAGCTACTAGCAGCTAACTGACCACACTCAAGTCAACATAGGGACCACCTCGGCTTCCTTTTCTGACTTTGTAAATGTTCAACTTGGGCCAGAAACATTCTCATCTGGTAATTGAATTTGACTATCTTTTTAAATTTTTTATTTTATTTGTTTTTGAGATTATAATTACAACACTTCTCCCTTCTATTTTTTCCCTCCAAATCCTCCCATGTAGCCTTCCCCGATCTTCTTCAGATTCATGGCCTCTTTTTCAGTCATTCTTATTACATTATGTACTCACATACCTAGTTCCTAAGTATAATCTCTTTAGTCTGTATAGTGTTACTTGAGTGCGTTACATAAACATCTTTAAGAAATAAATGTTCTTGAACATTTTTAGTTGCTGCTGCAGAGGGAAAAGCACTTTCGCATCTCAGACGCCATGTCTCCCTAGAAACACCAAAAGGCCTGTGACCTGGTATCCCCACAGCGCCACCAAGTGTTAGCAAAAAATCCTTTCTCCCAAATTGCTTCCTCTGTATATTTTCTCATATGAGGGTCCAATACAAAAATTTATATGTTAATTTAAGCTGCAGTCTCCAATATTTCTACCAGAATATCCACAAAGTGTTAAGTACTCTATTTTCTGATGTTTTCCAACTTTAACCTCAGCTGTCCATCCAATTGCCTAAGTAAAACTTATTACTGCACAAAAATCTTGATTCTTCTGTTCGCTAATTATTTGTCTCAAGAAGCCTCATCTCTAATGATGCCTCATTTGTATTTTTAGTCATCTCTGTTTATCTTTCTTATTCTATAGAGGAATTGTCTCATAAATTCCTGAGGTGCTGGTGGGGTTGGGTGAAGAAGCAGCAGGCGATAGTATGCACTATCAAGCCCGAGAGATCTGAATACATCCCAAGGGATGTGGATGGTGGAAGGCAAACATTCATCCATGGGTGCGGCATGGCATGGGCCTCCCACGACATGCACTGATAAATAAATGGAAGACAAAATATCAAAACGGTCTAGAAATGGCTGAGAAATAAGGCTTCTCCGCAGTTACCAACAGTCACTTTCAAGAACTGAAACTGTAAACAGACTATACAGAACACAGAGACTTTAGTAGTTCTGACTTCTTGAAAATGGATTGCAGCTGAACCCAGAAGAACACTCTAGTATAACAGACAGCTTGCTTAGAGATGTAAATCTTTACTTTCCTGCCCTTTACTACATCTACCTGTATTTCTTTTCTCTTGGGAGTATCAACAAAATAATATGTGGTCACACCAGGTATTTCAATAAAGCAATGCTAATGGTTACATAATCCAATGTATTTCTCACAAAACGGGGATCTGGACTGCTGGAAGGTGGAGCAGTTTATGGGCTCACATTGAGAACTGAACCAAAGTGAAATTGCAAACTTTCCAGATAATAACTCACACGTCTGTCTGGAGTTTGAAGCAGCTTTTCCCTTGTCCCTCCTGCTCATTGCCCTCCTTTATAAGAGAAAATAGACAGTTATTCCAAGTGTCTCAGTAACTATACAACTATTTAGTTCTATTGCTAAGGGCTGTCTTCTGAAGTCTAAGAGGCCCCTTTCAGTGTGTGTGTGTTTTGAGACAAGGTTTCTCTGTAGCTTTGGGGCCTGTCTTGGAACTAGCTCCTGTAACCAGGCTGGCCTCAAACTCACAGAGATCTGCCAGCTCCCGCCTCCCTAGTGCTGGAATTAAAGGAGTGTGCTACCCTTGCCCAGCTCAGTCTTAACATTCTTGAATTTTGGTTTGGGAGAGGCCAGAAAAAATCTTGCTTGCATCTTTAAAGTTGGGCTACAACAGTAAAATTTGTTAAATCCAGAAGAAGATTGGCAAATCAGAAATACCAGAATGATACCAAGTAAAAGAACAGAAGACCATTACTTTGGAAGGGGCAGTAATTTAAATGCAAGAATTCCATAGTCTTATCTGTTGTACTGAACGTTATGTTGCTGAGTGACTTACAATCTGCACTCACTAATAGGCACGAACGTGCTTGGAATTACCAAAACCTGTTCAAGGAAATGACTAAGTAGACAGAGGGCTGGGATCCACTTACTTGCAAAGAAGGCATTGAACCTAGATAGTAGTTATTGTTTCCAATGAAGTACATGGCTTGTGACTAAAAGAATGCTCAGGAAGAAGAAATCATGAGCAACTCCACCTTGTCCAAGTATTTGCATGACCTCGATTTCTCAAAGCATGCAGGTGCTATCTTCCTTTAGTATGGTATGGAAAGCTAAATATCTTATCATTTCAGGGGCATCTTTTCTGGAGTTGCTTGGGATTTTGGTAGGATTTTTTTCCTGATTTAAATATCATAGTACAATTGTAATAACGTTACATTGTGGTTTGTATCTGAATTTCCATGTTGCTGCAACACTGGAATGTTATTAAGAACAATATATAAGATGGTTCTAGGCCACATTTTGTTGAGCTCAATTTTTATAACAGTTGTGATGCAATAAATTTTATTGCTTCCTCTATTTTTTAACCATCTTGTAAGACCCAGGTACTATATGCCTGGCACTTATTTGAAAAGAACTATAAACTAACCCCTAAAGTTTAAAATGATACTGAAAGGAAAAAGGGCTTGACAAGATGCTCCTTTGTTGATATCGCTACAATTTCTTGTTCTGCTTGATTTTGGCAATTCTATCCAAATTGGCAGTTGAGGGAATCACTCCGTTCTGGAGGTAATATTAAAACATTGCCTCAGCTTATAGGAGTGTGTATGTCATTTCATATGTGTTTACAGAACTGGTGGTTTATTACCAGTATACAAGAAATGGAAGCAAGTAAACAGTCTCATATTTTGTTCTTATAATATTAAATATAATTGTAAGCCTAGTTTGACAAGTTTTATAATGGGTAACCTTTATAATGATTAGTGTGTAAACTTTCCTCAAGTTTACTGATGACTGATAGAAAGGAGTAGCAATTAATTTTCCTGATGTTCCCAAGTACTTCTGTGAGAAAATGAAAAGTTCTGTCTGTTGTTTTTGCTTTGTTTTGTATAGCTAATAGCTATACAGTTAGCTAATAGCACACTTAAGGTGGTTTAAATCAAATTAATTTCATTAGTCCTAATTATTGTGAAATTGTCATAGATATTAACTAGTGAGGGGGAAGAGCTAAACTTCCCCCAAACTCCACTTTATAGATGAAAAAATCTGAGGCCTGGAAGAAAGAAAGGTCAGAGTGGTCATTACAATTACAGCAGAGATTCAAACTTCTCTTTAATTTCTTAAGTTTGTTTTTTAAAGTTTTCTATACACATGCTGTTTACATCACATGATAAAACTGTTTTGTATTAATTTTTCATTATTTCATGGTTCATTAGGACAATTGTGTTTATAGGAGAATACAGTTTTTATAAGAGAAACTCTAAAACTCTGAATTTATTTATTTCATCTCTTGTATGTCAGATGAGAAAACTGAATGAAAATAGCCAAAAAGAAATTCTTAAAGAGAATAGCAAATGAATTAAATTAATAATGTGGTGAATTAGCCATAATTTGGTCATCGTATGGATGTAAATGAGCTCATCTTTAAGAACCATGACATCACCCGCTTTTGGATAGTTGGGGTGGTTTCCAGTACTACTCATGATTTCCCTCCTGTTGAGCAAGCCAAAGTCCATTAGAAAGGAGTTGGTTACCATGGTTATCACCAAGATAAGAAAGCCATCATTGCACCACTCAGGTTAATTTGCCAAGTTGGTCATTATTGTGGTTCAGAGCTGTCATAGCTTGGTTGACTGTTGGTTGCTCCCCTCCCTTGGTGACACCTTGCTTAGCACTTTCAAGTAAATGAAAGACATTCCTCAGGGAAGAGATCACTCAAGTTCTCTGATTCCTGTTTCCAAAGTGAATAGTCTCTTCATCAATAAGAACGTAGCTTCAACCTCTGGGCAACCACCAGGAGCAATGACAATAGATTATATTTTTTGTGGAATCTGTTAGACTACCCTGACCAACAGCTGGAGGGGGTGTTTCCAATTACCTGTCTGGTAGTGGAGCTGGTGTTAGATGGTCTACAGCAGAAATTCTCAACCTGTGCGCCACGATTCCTTTCACAGGCTTCACACATCAGACATCCTGCATATCCAATATCTGCATTATGATTCATAACAGTAGACAAATTATAGTTATGAAATAGCAAAGAAAACAATTTTGTGGTTGGGGTCACCACAAGAAGAAGATCTGTATTAAAGGGTTGCAACTACTAAAGTTTGAAAATCACTGTTCTATGGCCCTTTGGGGGAACCATTATCAGCCCAAGTTGAACAACTTTGTCTACTTTGTCTATATATATATATGTGTATATATGCTTTCAAGTCAAACCACAAATATATATATTTGTAAACAATTATACTCATGTATTCTATGTGATTTTAGGCAAGCAAAAACCAATATGACTCCTTAAGGCATTAAAAACTATCATTAGTTTTATATTTCCTTCCTTATTCCCTCTCCTTGTTATTGATCTCCCTCCCCCACTTAACACCCCATCTTCCTTTTGTACCATTTTGCGTTAACATCAATTGCACCCTGCTATTCTCCTCTCTAGTGCTCCCTCTATCATAGCAGGGTTTTACTTTTCTGCTTTCTGCACTACTCCAGGCACTACTCACATTCACACACACACACACACACACACACACACAATTTCTTATTATTTGTTCTTCTAGATATATTTGTATGCAAATTTGGGGAATTCTGTACAATTAAGGTTGAGAAATAGTGATATGTTGAAGATTACTATTTCCCTTCCTCTCCATGTCCTTGTATTGAAATAATTTCTTAATTGATTCTTCCAAGAAGAATTCTTCAGTAAATTACATAGATATTTATTAAGGTAGTTGATTTTAGAGGAGCACTACAGTGACAAATAAGCAATCTTGTCATTCAATGCTTGCTACCAGTGAGTGCTCTCATAAATGATAGAACATCAGTGTGTCTTCCTGTAATGTCACGAGAAACAGCTTTGCCAACTGAAGAACACAGTTTCATATATCAAAGTTTTTGCCCAATTTTGAGTTGAATAGTTGTTTTGTTTGAATAACTGAGTTCAATTCATCCCTCAAGTCACATATTTTTCAAGACAGCTATGAAACGTTTGGGGCCCAGAACAAAAACTAAAGACATTTGCGTTATTTCTGCACTGTGAATGTGAGAAAACAGTATAATATAATTTTTGAAAATTTTATACACACTGTTCATCATCGGGTGACAGTATAGGTTCAATTTTAATTTATTCTAAAAATATTCATGGAAATAAAATTCCATTTGCCCTTTGTTTACATCAGATGAAAAATGCTTTCAAGTCAAATCACATGAAATATGTTCTTAATATTCAGAATTCTTAGAGTACACCCTGCCATCAAATAAGCATTCTTGTATAACTCTAATGATAATGAAGTGTAATTTATCAATTTTCTGAGGAATCTATGAAAGTGCATTAATATTAATTGTTGAATAGATGAATGAAATAGATATGTTATAAATTATTTGTTGATAATTTCCCACAGACTATTAATTTACATAAGTAGGTTATAGTGTCAAACCAATGTGGACATTTGATCAGTGACTTTTTCTAATACATGGACAGTGGTATCATGGTGCTGTCATTCAGGAAAAGACTAGTCCCAAGCTCCCTGATTTGTCTCCTGAATCTGCCATTTGCTATGTTTCAAGCAAGATGGTAATTATAATTTTAACCACAGACTTAAGAAAATTAAACTGGGTACTTTATTTCCTAAAGCATTCAAAATAGAGTCTCATATATAAGAAACAAAATTTTAAAAACATGAATTTTATTACCAGGTAGAAGTAGAGAGAAATAAATTTCAAACGGAAGTCTGCTCATTGAATGAACTTATTTTAGGTTAATAAATGTTGGTTTTCTCATCTGAGAATGGAACTGAGAGCTACCTCAAACCCAGCAATTAAGTGAATCTATACCAGTTTTCTCTCTTCTACTCAAACTAGTTTCTAACATTTCTATTTGTATCAAATATTGGCTTATATAATTGTAAAATTAATAAATTCTTAACAATACGGTTGTTTTGAATTTGAAAAGTTAAAAATGGTTTGCTTGGCAACCTTAAATACTCTCCTTGTGTGTATGGTTTAGGAAAAGGTCTCTCAGTAATGAATCCTAAATCAAATAAGAGAGAAAAATTAACATCTGATAGACAAATGATAATACTTTTAATGCTTTTGAAACATGGTTTTACTTTTAATTACACTGAGGAGATTTACATTCAACATTGGTACCTAGTGGCATTCCTTTGAAAATATTTCTCTTGGTTGGAGGGTATGCCATTTCATAGCCCTGTTTTCTATAATTTTTTATTGTTTATTCTATAAATATTTTCTATAAATGCATTCTACCCTCTTCTTTCTGAGAAGAATGCACTTGAACCAAAAATTCTTCAGCAATAAAAATTTTACAAAATACTCGGTTCAATTTGTCTAATTCGATACTCAGGAAAGCTATTTATTTATTGATTGATTGATAGGATTTGTTTTGTTTTGTTTTTGGCTATTTGAGACATGGTTTCTCTGGGTAGTCTTGACCATCCTGGAGCTGGCTGTATAGGCCAGGCTGACCTTAAAATCACAGAGATCCACCTGCCCCTGCCTCCTGAGTGCTGGGATTAAATGCATACACTACACGGCTCAGGAAATTTCTTAAACTTACACACACACACACACACACACACACACACACACACCACACACACACACACAGAGAGAGA
>LOEQ01004882.1:217387-230148 GCA_001685075.1 Bramus lutescens | reverse complement strand
GGAAAGACGAAAGCATTATGTATCAAAGGAAAATGCAGAGAAAAAGCAGGAAGCAAGGAAATCTGTGGGACCAGATACAGAGAGATTTCTAGGCATCTAGAACATCCCTCTTTATATAAATTGATCATTCCTGTTAAACAACTTGTTCATGGGGCATGAGATAGCTCAGCGGGTAACAGGGCTAACTATCAGGGATGATGATCCAAATTCTATAGGAAGAGAGAACACAACTCCTACAGGGTGCCCTTTGGCTTATACAGACACACACACAAATCTTGACAGCATGATCCACACACAAACACATACAAATACAACTTGATCATAATGATTTCTACATGTTGTCAAGTTTGGTTTGCTGATACTGAGTTAAGGCTTTTTGGATCACTGAGGAATAAATGTATCTCCAGTTGTCTTAGAGTATTTGGCTTTGGTATCAGGTAGTACTGGCTGCTAGGAGTGATTTACAAAGTATTTCTTTCTTCTCTGTTATATGAAAGAATTCGTTAGAGATTTTTAGCTATCTTATTAGTTTCTACTCTGTCATTCACTATATGTCTGTATACTCCTCTGAGTTCAGTACTATATTATACATGCTATTTCCTTAGAATTGGCTTTGTTTAAGCTGTTCGTTCTCTAGGGTCTCCTGTGTACAGTCTGCACTAGCCTCAAGTTCAATTGCTGGACTTACATGTGTGCCACAATGCCCATTTATAAACTGCTTTTCTAGCACCACTTTTTATATATGTATGTGTTTTATTTTGAAATATGTTTTGAATTTATGGCTTCTAGTCTTTAGCCAATGGGTTACTTAGAAGTACTTTGTTTAATTTCCTAATATTTGATGGTTTTCCAGATTTATTTCTGTTGTAGGTATATAATTTAGCTCTGTTGTGGTCAAAGAACATATTCTCTATGATGTCAGTTTTTTACTATGTTGAGTCTTGTTTTGGGCTATCCTAAGAATGAAAACTCAAAAGCAACATTCAAAGCTGTTCTTAGTGTTCAATTCCCANTTAGAAGTACTTTGTTTAATTTCCTAATATTTGATGGTTTTCCAGATTTATTTCTGTTGTAGGTATATAATTTAGCTCTGTTGTGGTCAAAGAACATATTCTCTATGATGTCAGTTTTTTACTATGTTGAGTCTTGTTTTGGGCTATCCTAAGAATGAAAACTCAAAAGCAACATTCAAAGCTGTTCTTAGTGTTCAATTCCCATGTTGAATATCTGTTATCCAATGCTTGAGATAAATGTTTCTGATTTTAAATTCTTTTCAGAGTTTGAATATTTAATTGTATGTAATGAGATGACCTGGTCATCTTTTTATTTTTCTCAACCTTTGCATTTGGCTACAGTCCATCACAGTTAGGTGTGAAATTGTCAAAATGTTGGATTTCTTTTGTTTCTAGTTTCAGATTTTTATTTTTAGGATCTTCAGCCTTCTAACCTCTCGCCCTTTCTCTTTTCCTTTTCCCTACTCTCTCCATTTCTTCTCTCTTTCATCTTTCTTTCTTCTCTTTCCCTCTCTTCTCCTCCCCTTCCTTCCCCTTCACATTGGGGATTTAACTCAGCTTTGATTTTGTCAGGAAACTGTCTATCGGTGAACTAGGAGTCTGCTTCATTGAAATCTTTGTATTAGTGAATTGTGTGTTTCTCCTTTCACACCATTATGTATTTGGTAGTTTAATGTTAAATGAATATGCATTTATAAATACTGTATCTTCATGATGTGCTAACCTTCATTTCATTTTAAAATGTTTATTCTCTAGTAGTACTATGTCTGAGTCTCTAGTAATACTCTCTTGAAGCCTGTGTTTTTCTGATGTTAATTGAGCTATTAGCTTTTATGGTTACTCTCTTGGTATATAGTCTTTTGTATCCTTTCAAGTGATGTCCGTCATTCCACTGTAGAGGAATCTTATAGATAGCATGTCTTAGTTTGCTCTCTGTTAGTGNTCTTTCTTCTCTTTCCCTCTCTTCTCCTCCCCTTCCTTCCCCTTCACATTGGGGATTTAACTCAGCTTTGATTTTGTCAGGAAACTGTCTATCGGTGAACTAGGAGTCTGCTTCATTGAAATCTTTGTATTAGTGAATTGTGTGTTTCTCCTTTCACACCATTATGTATTTGGTAGTTTAATGTTAAATGAATATGCATTTATAAATACTGTATCTTCATGATGTGCTAACCTTCATTTCATTTTAAAATGTTTATTCTCTAGTAGTACTATGTCTGAGTCTCTAGTAATACTCTCTTGAAGCCTGTGTTTTTCTGATGTTAATTGAGCTATTAGCTTTTATGGTTACTCTCTTGGTATATAGTCTTTTGTATCCTTTCAAGTGATGTCCGTCATTCCACTGTAGAGGAATCTTATAGATAGCATGTCTTAGTTTGCTCTCTGTTAGTGTTGTAAAACACCATGACCAAAAGCAGTGTGTAGAAGAAAGGCTTTATTTGGCATACATATCATGGTTTACAGCCCTTTGACAGAGTCAAGATTGGAACTCAAGGTGGGAACCTGAAGACAGTATCTGAAACAGAAACCCACGTAGGATGGCCCCTTACTGGCTTGCTCAGCCTGCTTTCAGTACAAATCAGGACCACATACTCAGAGGTTGCCCTCCCCACAATACCCACATCGATGCCATTCAAGAAAATGTGCTATCTGTGATGGCACATGCTTTTTAATTCTGGCAGTCTGGGAGGTGGAGGCAGACCAGACTTAGATAGAGTTCAAGGCCAGCCTAGTGTGCATAGTGAATTCCAGGACAGCCAGTGCTACACAAAGAGACATTATCTCCAAATACAGCCCCCTCCAATGAAGAAAATATCTCCACACACTTGCCTTCAGACAATCTGATGGAAATATTTTCTTAGTTGAGATTCTCTTGTTCCTACCTATGGTGAGTAAGACCACTACCATAGTTTAAAGCCAAATTTGAAGCAAGCAATAATTAAACACTGGCCAATAGATGGCTACTGGTCAGGTCCATACCCAGGTTCCTGGGAAATGGTCCCAAATCATGGTTTGCAGCAGCTTAAAGGAAAAACCGTAATTCATTGCATTTCCCATCAGGTCTAGTCAGGGATAAGCATACATCCTGACATACCTCCAGCCTACATCCAATCGGGCAAGTGTATATCGTGACATAGTTCTGCCTGTGACCCTCCTGCTTACGTGAGATCAAGAACATCTGGTGCAGATGGGTCAGACAAACTTGTTTTAGGGGAGTGAGAACATGTGGCTTGTTACCTCCCACAAACAACAGCCTCCAGCATTTCAGGAACTGTCCGTCCTTGAACAAGAGGCTTGCAAATCAGCAACATTTTTGTTTGATGGATCTCAAAGTCATAGTAATGAAAACTTAGAATGTAAATTGATCCTCACAGTTCCCCTTCTCAGACAACCCTGTTTTGCATCAAGGTGACAAGAGAGTAACCTGCACATCACATAACCTTTTATTATTCATTTTTATTTATTTATTCAACAGTCCTTTAATTAGGTTAGGATCTGTCAACTTTTTCTGTAAACTATCAAATATGTTAACTTTTGCTTGCTGTAGAGCCTCTGAGCTCCTTGTTTTGAGGAGGCAGCCGTAGACAGTATGTGATATACAAGTGTGATACTTGCTTGATAAAAATAATTTACAGTCACAGAAATTTGAATTTCATGTGATTTTCTTGTGTTCATGCTAGTTCGTTTTTCCTGATTACCCACATTGCTGTGGCTGTAGAATTCTTGGTAGCAGAATGTCCTTCAGCATTTGCATGTGTCATCCTACTCCCTTCTGGCCTCCCTGTCTCTTCTTTATCTCTGCTTCCCTTTCTGATGAGTCCTTCCTCTCTTGCTCTCAGCCTTGCCACCTCCTGCATAGACTGTTTTTTCCTGAGCTTAGCTTCAGTTACTTTGGGGGGTGGGGGGAAGGACTTAAAAGCCTGTCATTGTATCACTATACAGGTACCCACCCCCTAGGCATATTGCTGTTTTTGCCTGTATTTCTGGATGGGGCATCCAGAGCACTAGGAAATAAGTAGTCCTGTGAAAATGACTCAGGCAGGCTTATCCATCCATGGTCTTTATTTTGCTGTGAATTGTCCTGCTTCATTCATGTCAGCATATTGAAATAAGTCGTCTTTCCAAGTCACTCAGCAAGCTTTCAGTGCCTGCATGCTACTCAGGATTCCTTGTGGACTTTGGAGACATTATTAAACTGTCTTGGTATAATAAAAGAAAGGAAGGAAACAAAGAAATGGGTATAAATTAAGGAAACTTGTAGGAATCATATGACTGTTGAAAAGCACTGTTTTGGGTGAGTTCAGGTATCAGGGTGTTAGATGTCAGGGATTTGGCTGGATGAGGTGTTAAGTTCCAGGGAATAGACTTCACCACAGCTGATTGAATTGTTGAATTGGGAAGGAAACTGCTGGTGAAGTGAGTGTGGGATGTATAAAGTCAGACATGAAGAGACTACCGGGCTTTGTGACATTTAAAGCTAGGAAGACTTGGGCGTGGCTGGAGAGGGCCTGAGGGGAGTACCTTTGGCAGATCCTTGTCTTGTAATTCACTGTTCGGCTTTGGCAGGTAAGATGACTTGGAGTAGTTGTTTGGTTCTGAAGTTAAACCTGCTTAATTGTTACAGAAAGTACCGGATAAGGAAAATGGGTTTCTGACCGTTTTCCGGTCCTTCTAAGGTATAATTATTATTATCTATGTATCACCTGAGATGTTTAGGTATAAACACACACACACAAAGGTCCATCTTTGCATTTTGTTTCTTTTAGCTTTCTTTTTCTTAGTAATGTTTCTTGAACATTTTTCTTCACCTGTATGATTTACTAATCTAGTCTGTAGATATTTGATGTATGTATGTTGTTTCCTACAGTTTAGGCTAAAACTTTTTTTCTAAGATTTATGCATTATAAAGGTGTGTGTCACGATTAAGTAGACTTTAGAATCAACTGATCAGGTGTGCCAAGTGTCTTAACAGTGTTTGTGCCTCAGTTTCCCTATTTATTTAGTGGAACTATTACTATTTACTACTAGCCACAAGCATTTAGGCTATTGCTTTAAGCACATCTCATATATAGGCACATTTTAACTTTATAAGTTACATGAGTGATAGATTTAGTTATGTCTAAGATAATATAACTTCTAAGCAGAGCTGGGATATGCACAATTTCAGTCTAGTTCTACAGTGTCATAACTGCTTAATCAAACTCACAAGGTTCTAAGATGATAAGAACTGATGAAATAGTGTATTCAAAAGACTTAGTCCCTCTGTCACTCTGATAAAATGTAGCTTATATTTATCACATTAAACAGTGTAAGCAACAGTAGATTTGTTTAAACCAAATGATAGAAGGACATTGTTGTCTTTATAGCTTTGACACAAGAACATATCCAAAAAACAAATTGCTAATTGAATGTCTGTCTGTTTGGTTAAAGCATATATGAATTGTTTTTCAAGTAATCTTACAGAGCTCCAGGCTCAACCAGAAACCCTGTCTTAATAATAAACAATAGTAGAGGAAGAGATTGCAGCCTCAACTTCAAGTATGAAGAGACTAAGAGATGTGTGAATAGATACATACACACAAACACATGAAACAACTGCTCATTGAATTTGATGAACTATCAGATAAAAATATGCACAGGTATATAAAAAGAATTAAGCAAACTATCTTCTCTTCCTATTGTCTCTCTGTGTTGAATTTCTTCTTACCCTTGGAATAAAGAGCACATTGAAAGATGAAATGCAGAAGCAGATGTAAGCTCAGCTGTGTGCTCTGTCAGCACAAGATTTTCAGTAATGTGAAATGGTGCTGCTTTTCTCTCTGTTTTTACTGTTTGGAAAGTTTAGTTCTTTTTCAGGAAGCTGATTTATGTTAATGCATAATGAGTATATTAATGTTTCTAAATAGACAGATAATTACTTTTAAGCTCAGTTTTCAGGACAGATTTCAACAGACACAGAAGATGTAATTAAAACATTTTGCTATTCCCCAAAAGCATTTTTCTTCTAAGAGACTAAAACATAGATATAGGTCTTCTAAGAGACTAAAACATAGACATAAGTCTTCTAAGAGACTAAAACTGCAGAAGGTGGAAAGTTTAAGGAATGCTGAGAGTGACGACTGCACCTGTAGGCAGGGCGTGTGGCGTAGGGAAAGGAGCAGATGATTTAGCTTCATTGGACAGGTTTTACTTTCTCTGAGACTGAGGTTCCTTCTTGTAAAACAAGAGTAATGGAGCTACTTTGTTAACTTTAAGTCATTGTTTGACTTGTCTCTAGTTTTTGTATTAGATGTTAAAAATGAATGGCACACATAGCTACCTGGAACCATCCTTTTAAAAAGAGGTGGTAGCACCCAGTGTGNTAATCTCAGCACTTAGGAAACTGGAGGCATGAGACTCATTGAGTTCAGGTTTTTTGTTAGACTACATAGTAAGCTTGATACCAGCTGGTCTACACAAGATCTTTTCTTTTAAAAAAAGTGTAAAGTAATTAGATTTTTTTTTCTGTTTATACAGTATTCTTTTTCTTTTATTTAAACAGTTTTAATATTTAGTGTGTGTGTGCTTGCATTGTGTTGTAGTTGTTTGTATGTAGGTCAAAGGACAGCTTGGAGGTGGTTTTTGCCTTCCACTGGGACCTAGAGCTTGTAGGTCATCAGGCTTAATGAGAAGTGCCTTTACCTGCTGGGCCATCTCACTGACCCTGTAGAGTTGTGTTGGTTTTTTTTTGGAGGGGGGATGGATTTTTTTTAATGTGTAAAACCCTTTCCCTTGAACTATCATGTAAATTTTCAAGTGTATATGTAAACTTAAAACTTTGAATTAGAAAAATGGCAAGATTGATTCAGAACATTTACTTGGGCACAAGACAGATGGTAATCCTATAAAAAGATGACATATATTTTTGGAAGTGCAAACAGGAAAATAGATACTCTTTAAAAAATTGTAGAGTAGTCTTTGCCTAGAAGATGCAGGAAAAAAGATTTTAAAAACATATGGCTTAATTGAACTTCTCCTTTGTAATATCTGGAATTGGATCTTGTCCTCTTAATACTAGAATTGAGTTGCACATGCATTGATAGCATTTTTCAAATAGATATCTGCCAAGTGCTTTTCTCGTCTGTGGTATAGATATGTGGTAGTGACAAGCAGGACTCTTGGAACCCCAGGTTAGTGAAGTTACCGTCTGAGAGTCCACTGCTGAGTCTGCTATCTGGGGCAAGACCAAGTACTCAATGAGTTCATTCAGAGTACAGCTTCATGTTTAAATTAGCTTGTGCTCCAAATATTTGTAAGTATTCTATTTTTACAGTATCTTTCAATAACAGTGTATGACAGTGAGACTTCTTTTGCTTTTTATGAAGATGATATAGCTGTTCCTGATAGGTTGTCTAGTCTGAGTGGTTTCATTGAGCATGATTTCATGCAGATTCTGTGTACACACAACCACCTGCTCTCTGTGGTTAAAGCTGAACACTTCTCAGATTCTTTCCTTCCCTCACCTCCCACCTGTGTTACCAGTGTGTTCCAGATAACTTTGTATTCTGTCATTCACATATCTGTCTCTTCTGCTGCCTTACTTCATAACTAACATTCATGTTATTGCACTGTG
This sequence comes from Bramus lutescens, assembly GCA_001685075.1. Classification (NCBI taxonomy): domain Eukaryota; kingdom Metazoa; phylum Chordata; class Mammalia; order Rodentia; family Cricetidae; genus Bramus; species Bramus lutescens. The sequence goes on along the minus strand of LOEQ01004882.1, from coordinate 222,522 downwards.
TTTGTGTGCGTGGTCACTACTAATGCACTGTAGTTGTGTGTTAGTAAATCAGAGTAAGTTAGAGCTGTGCTCTGCTAATAAACTGTGTTGCACTAAGCTGTGGGTGGAAAGGTGTTAGCATTTCTTCCTGAAACATACATTCTTCTAGTCAGCCAGTGCCCCCGTAATGGCCAAGAGCTGTGCCTTCAGGAGTGTGAAGGGCCATGGAAAAGACGTGTCTCACAATACATGTGCATGTGTTTGAAGTGTGGACTTGTTCTTCCACGCTGTGACTTGCTTCCTCAGCCTGGTGCATGGGCAGTGGAAGAGCCTGGTCAGGTAGAAAAAAACCTAGTCCTGACCTGTATAATAAGCAAAAAACAAAAAAGGGGGGGGGTAAATTAAGGGCCCAGTATTTCCATGATATCCAGTATCTAGCAGGCAGTTATCCAAATCTTCAGGGTGAAATTTCTAAGAATAGATTAGGGCACATTTGTTTTGAAGCTTAAAAATTTTTTTGTTTTATTTGAAAACTACAATGTTTACTTTTTTTTTTTTTTACTTTTTTTTCTTTGTTTTTCAGAAAATAGCTCCAGAGGTTAAATGAAGCTGGGCAGAGTTCATCCATGAGGCATCACAGTCCCTGCCGATGTTTGGGGATAGCTGCTTCAGAGAGAAATTGACCCGTTAGGATTAGGTAGTTAGTCACAATGAAGAAAATTAGTCTGAAAACCTTCCGGAAATCTTTCAACCTGAGTAAAAGCAAAGACGAAACCGAGTTCATGGTGGTTCAGCCCCAGACCCTCGCTGGCGACTTCGTGAAAGATGACTCTTTATTTGGGAGCTGCTATGGCAAGGACATGGCCAGCTGCGACATTGGCGGTGAGGATGAGAAAGGGAAGAACAGGTCCAAAAGCGAGAGCCTAATGGGCACCTTGAAGAGGCGGTTGTCCGCCAAGCAGAAGGGCAAGGACAAGGGCGGTACTGCGCCCACAGATGAGGATACCTTTTCCTCAGCTTCAGCGCCTGGTGGCCTCAAGGATGTGCGTGCCCCACGGCCCATCCGTTCCACATCACTGCGCAGTCACCACTACAGCCCCACACCCTGGCCGCTGAGGCCCACCAGCTCAGAGGAGACTTGCATCAAGATGGAGATGCGGGTGAAGGCACTGGTGCATGCTGCCAGTCCGGGTCCAGTCAATGGCGTGCGCAAGGAGCTGCGGGAGTTGCAGCCCAAGGAGTTGCGGGACCTGCAACCTAGGGAGCTGCTGCAGTCCAGGGAGCTGCGTGACCAGCAGCCGGAGCCACGCCCTGAGTCCCGCTGCAGCCCTGGTTCACCCGGGGACCTGCGCCTCCATCTGGAGGAACACGTGCCTGTAGTTATTGGACTCATGTCTCAGGACTACCTTCAGTACACCGTGCCTTTAGAAGATGGGATGTGCCCTCTGGAAGGGCCGCGCAGCTGCTGCCTGGACACGTCCTCACCCATGGAAGTGTCAGCCGTGCCCCTACCGGGGGCGAGCGCCTTCTCCGAAGACGACAGTCAGGTGGACCAGGAACTAGTTGTAGCCCCAGAGATCCTTGTGGATTCTTCGGTGAACAACTTGTTGATTGGCACCACAGGAGTCATGTTGCAGAGCCCTAGAGCAGGTCATGACGATGCCCCTCCCCTCTCACCATTGCTACCTCCAATGCAGAATAACCCAATCCAAAGGAACTTCAGTGGCCTGTCAGGTCCGGATGTGCACATGGCTGAAAGTGTGCGCTGTCATTTGAATTTCGATCCCAACTCTGCACCTGGGGTTGCGAGAGTTTATGACTCAGTGCAGAGCAGTGGTCCCATGGTTGTAACAAGTCTAACGGAGGAGCTGAAGAAGCTTGCAAAACAGGGGTGGTACTGGGGTCCCATCACACGCTGGGAGGCAGAGGGGAAACTGGCAAATGTGCCAGATGGTTCTTTTCTTGTTCGGGATAGTTCTGATGACCGTTACCTTTTAAGCCTGAGCTTTCGCTCCCATGGTAAAACACTTCACACTAGAATTGAGCACTCAAATGGTAGGTTCAGCTTTTATGAGCAGCCAGATGTAGAAGGGCATACGTCTATAGTTGACTTAATCGAGCATTCAATCAGGGACTCTGAAAATGGAGCATTTTGTTATTCAAGGTCTCGATTGCCTGGATCTGCGACTTACCCGGTCAGACTGACTAATCCAGTGTCGCGGTTCATGCAGGTGCGCTCTCTGCAGTACCTGTGCCGCTTTGTTATACGTCAGTACACCAGGATAGACTTGATTCAGAAACTGCCTTTGCCAAACAAAATGAAGGATTATTTGCAGGAGAAGCACTACTGAAAGATTGGGAGCCCTGCTTCTTGCACTTTGGGGTTCAGAAACAAGACTGGAGTACAGTTTACAGACTTACATCACGATTGAAGTCTTTGCTGCCATAACTTTTAGTTTTTACCTGTGAGTCATCAGTTTGTTCAGGGGTGGGGAAGTGTCTGCAAGGTGTCTTGAGTTTATTTTGATTCTTTGGAAAGGGATGTCTTGAGGATCTAGAAGTGTGAATTATCTTTCTTTAATGTGCAGAATAATCACAATGTGAATGACCAGATTCTCCTTAACACCCTCCCCAGTCCTTTGCTGCTATCCACTGTGATTCTTATTGCATTAAAGCACATTTCATTTGTATTTAACCCTAAGTAAAGTTGGATGAAATATAAAGAATAAAAATTGTTAGGACGTTAAATGGCCCAGTTGAATAAATGTGTGGGATAAAACAGATCTACAAATACACTGAAAAATGATTTTTAAGTCTCACACTTTAAAAAAAGTTTATTCAGAATTGTGAATTGACACAACCTTGTTTAATGGAATGCAAATCTGCAACACGTACAACACTTTTCTAAATTATTTTTTAAGGATGTGATAACTGTTTTGGCTGTGAGAAGTTGAATTTTTCTGTTGCCTTCATTTTCATCTTGTGATTTGTCTCTTTTGATAAATGGCCTTACATTAAAAATTGTAAACAAATGTATACCCAATTTATAAATTGTTGCCTTTTCTGTCCTTAAACTCGAGTACAAATTGGCATAACTGAAAGCCCTATAAAGCCCAAACCATTGTGACAAAAGTGTGATGACCCTGGTTTCTCGTGAGCAGTGTGTGTGAGTGTGTGAATGAGAGATTCTTTCATTTAAATATTTTATCTATGATTTCTTTAGTCAATACTTTTTTCCATAAACTTAACAAAACAAGTTTCATAAATGAGTTGTATTTTCTTACATTGAAGTTTATATAAAGTAAATTGATTTAAATAGAAAAATTATTTTAAAGTTGACTTATCTTTCTTCTGTGTAGTCATTACAGTGTACTGGGTTTTCCCATTCTGTCCCCAAACAACAGCCCTGAATGACATCATTTAAATAATTGGAAACTGTGATGTGTGTGAGAAAAACTAAAAAAAAAAAAACTTATCAGATTTGCAGAGAGTTTCCTGTTGTGACTGTCCTTTGAAGATAACATATGCTAATTTTGCTAATTCCTAAGTAATTTGGCTTCTCTACTTTTTTATCATTGTGTTAAGAGAATGGTGTGCCAGGTTTTAAAACTTATTTTGGAATGTAGTTAAGTTCAGAGTTCTGCAATATTAAGTGCTAGTATTTAAAGATTGTCCCATTCAGAAGGCGTTTGTAGCTATACATGCTTAAAGAAAAATCACAAGGGTAAAAGTCTTAGGTCAAACTTTATGGCTTTGTCATCCAAACATATCCTCTTTACATTTTTCTCTATTTTTCCAGGGTTAGAATTGAGATATTGCAAGAAAAAGGCACAGTGCCATTGTGTTACAGTGGTAATGGCATTTTAACTTATAAAGGACAAGGTACTTACTTTTGATGGAATGTTGGTTGGACCTTGTTACAAAGAATTTCATTTTCTAATGTGTTTCGTCTAATATGATGGAATATGGAGTGTACTGTAATAACACAAGCACTCACTATAAGCTATTGGAGTAAGAACTATTGCAGAGTTGTAGGCTTATTATCAAATTAATGCAAGACACTTAGCTATTTTTTTGCAAAACTATTTATTTTTAAACAGCTGAAGATATATCTGTGTGAGTTGAAAGTCCCTGCATCTACGTTAGATGGTAGGTATTGTCACATAGTTACTGTATTGATGGTGAATGTCAAGAGGCTTTGTGTCCTCGAGATCATGGCTCATAAAAGTCTCTGGACTGTCCCCAACATGTCTCACATGAACATAGCTTGTGTCCTACTCTTTCTCATGGTGCACCTTGTTAGGGTCTACCCATTAAATGCCAAGATTATTCTGATGTTCATAGAAGTCTTTCTAATAATCAATTTTGTGCTACTATGTAGGGAAATCTTTATTACGAAAAACAACTTTTGATGAACTGTATTTTCATACTTAACAGGACCTGTTGTAATTCAATTTGAAATCATCAGGTTCTGATAGTTGATGAATAAAAATCAGCATTTATTGAGAAATTGGATTCACAGAAAGGTGTATTGTCAGTATTTTTGTGTTTTTGTAGCCAAGATATCCATTTGACTGAATTGGGAAACTGGGAAATATTGGCTTTGTAGGACTCTGTTAAAAATGGAAAGAGAAAGAGTAAGTCCTTGTCTTGTATCTTGGCTTCAATAGAAGTTGGTTAACTTTCTGGGATTCTTTGAACTTAGATGATACAAACACAACCGTTAAGCCGTTCTTAATCTGCACATTTAAAATTCCTAGGTTAAAGCAAGAAAATAGCAAGCAGGAAAGCTGTATCCATTTGTGGCAAGTGAATTGGTTTTTGTTTTGTTTTGTTTTTAACTCAAGTATTTCACCACCAAACATGCTGGAGGCTGGAAGTTACTTGAGGCTTCCTAGGACACTTAACACATTTTTATAAATATGAAAGCTGCAGAAAGTACTTGAAAAATACCTTGTTTTCTCTGAGGGAGACTGTTTTCTTTTTACATGGTGCAATAATCTGAAAACTTATGTCACATATCACAGTAAATAACCACAGAACTAAAAATAATTTTAAGAAAACCAGCTACATAGGGCAACCATCTTACTGTTGAATAAAATTAAGTGCCAAAAAGCCTAGCTCATTGGCATTAAGATAAAACAAAGTATGTGTCA
>LOEQ01004882.1:176738-200184 GCA_001685075.1 Bramus lutescens | reverse complement strand
AGAGAGAGAGAGAGAGAGAGAGAGAGAGAACCACATACTTTACTTTCAGAACCAGGGAATCCCAGCCCTTGCTAGATCTGGAGAGGACTTGAACTTGAAAGCTAGGAGCAGCTTCTAAGTGAGCAGTTCTCTGTGTGGCCCAGCTGCCTGTCTGAGATGTTCAATCAAGTCCTTTGAACTAACGTGCATAGTGTTTGCATGTAACACACACTGTCCTGATACTTAGGTCATCTTTAGATGCTGCCAGCCTGTTGCAACCTTGTAATTAACTGGAACAGTTTTGCCCCCTGCTAGCTATTTTCTTCCTTTATTTCCTCCTTTTCCTCTTTTGATGTTCTTACAGAAATTGGATTAGAGACTTCAATTTCTGAGAAAATAATGAAAGGACCTTTTTGAGCTCTCTGCTTGTAGAAATCCCAGAAAATTGTTCAGGTTCTGCATGCCAACCTACAGAGACAAGTCAAGACACTCACACAGACACTGGGCCAGCTCTGAGTAATGTGTAAGAAAGACTAAATCGCATCAAACTAGTATGAAGCATATTCTAATAGTCTTCACAGTCTCCTGCCAATAGGGAAACTCTGGTTGTATTTAACAGAATGACTGAAGGATCTCATGAATTTGTTGCTTCCTGCTGCATAGGCTTCCTTGATTAAGAATTAAATGATATCTTAAGGGTCCTTACAGGAAAGTTGGAGTGGAAGTAGACCAGAAGCACAGAAACAGTTCTGTGTAAAAGCTAAAAAAATTAACAGTGTGGCAAAGAGAAACTCAACTGTACCCCATGTACTTCTGCCACCTTGAAGATGAAAGTACTGAGGCTACGCCTTCATGAGGGCCTTTGAATGTTCTCCCATTTTCCTTTCAACAACTTATATCTCGCTTCTATCTTTGTTTCCTCCTTCTCCCTTCCTTTTTCCTATTTATAACTTTGAGAGCTTCAAGATGAGGATAACCAATTTGAAGGAGAACGACAACAGAAAATTCCATGAGTCGAGGAAAGGCTTGGATTAACCTAGAAGGAGGGTGTGCGCATCTGGAAGGGAGAGACAGAACAGAGAGATGGACAATGTGGTAAAATTTGTGAGTTCAGCTTGAGTCATTTTGTATTGATTACTCACCTAGAGGAAATGTGCACCTGGCAGCCTCTGGGAGGGCTCATGTTGCCACTACTCCAGTGGGAGAGCCACCCTTCAGAGCCAGGCACTTCCACAGAGGTGCCAGTCTAGGCAAGCCACTTGTAACTTTATTTGCTTCTCTCTTACTGTAGGGCAAAATACAGAAGGAGTCAGATTCTACTGGAAAACAGCTGCAAGAACAGTGTTTCGCTTTGCAAGAAAGTCACTTCTGATTTAACTCCGCCTGTGACGTCACCTGATGATTGGTTCTCAGAATAAACACCTGTGGAGTTCATTGGCGATTCTTTATTTGAAGCTCATAGTTAGCACTCCTGAGTTCCTTTTAGTGTAATCCAAAGGATTTAAATGGATCAGAAGTTCTACAGATAGTGTGGTTTAAATATAAAATGAACTCAGGTTCATGTTTTAGACACTTGGTTCCCAGAAAGTGGATCATATTGCCTAGGACCCCTTCCTGTCTCGTTTTCTATTTCCTGGTTGGTCATAAAGTGAGCCACTCTCCTCCACTACATGCTCCTACGAACATAATGTTTTTTTTCCAAGTCTATGGCGAGTGGTCAAGGTCTGAAAACCTCTCAAACTCTGGGCCAAATGATTCTCTCAAGTTTTTTCTATCTGGTACCTTTGTCTCACTGACAGAACAGCAACAAATACAACAGAAAAACAGAAGTCTTTGGTTCAACTACGTTTAAGTTTCTTAGGTTTCCAATGTCTTATCCTAGTGAGATATTTGCAAGTGTGTGCAGGTGATAGAAATTGGTAGCGAGTGGTCAGATTTATGATTGGCTCTCCAACTCATCCTAAAGTGTTTGCTTGGCTCAAGGTCAACACGCATGTAGGGGGAACACTAAGACTTAGGCTCATGGGTCTTGTTTCTACTAGAAGATTATCTAGTCCTCACCTTGAGTGAGGAGTGTGGTACACAAGCTTGTTCTGTGTGACTATTGCACTCATCTCTAAGCTTCCTTTCTAGCCTAGGTCAATACTTGAAATATAGGAGGCATTGATAAATGTTTGGGCACTATGTAATATTTTTCAGGAAGGATTTCATGACACTTTAATGTCCTTTATGCACTAAAATAGTATTCATTTATTTGCTTTTTTATTAGCAGATTTTGTTCCTTCTCAATTTTATATATACACTGTATCTGATCCCTCTCCATGTTCTCCTGTTTATTGTCTCCCCCTCCCAAAAAAATCTTTCCCCCTATATAACTAGCTTTGGTTTTGTTTAGTGTGCCCAGATTTGAATCAGGCCAATCTGTATTGTCCTGAGTTTGGAATTAACCATCAGAGCCTGGAGGCCCCACCAGTGGGTACACAGTTAATTATCATACTTTACCTTCCTAGGATCAGCAGCATGTGATCAGGTCCCATGAGTCCCTTTCCCCTCCCTGCTTGACTATTAGGAGGGTTTAAGTTCTGGAAACCTGTACAGGTAGCACAGCTGCTGTGAGTTCATGATCGCCATGTTCTCCAACACTTTACTTCTTTTTTCAATATCAAAGTTGATGATTTTGGATAATGTAAACTGTCATTTGCCCCTCACTTAGATTCTACAACCAAAATATTATTTTTTCATTAAAATCAAAATTTATTGAATAGGAATGGAGAGAGTGGACACCCCTGTCTTGCTCTTGAACTTAGTGGCAAGGCTTTGAGATTTTCTCCCCTTGTCAAGATGCTGGCTGTAGGTTTGTTACATAAATGTAGCTTTGTTAGATTGAAGTAAGCTCCCTCCATGAAAGTTGAATATAACTGCTGCTTCATATACTATTAGGAAGATTTTCCTCAAAATAGATTTGCTTGCTTTTTTCCTATTTGTTTCAAGTGTTAGTATATTTTTGTATCATTACTTACTCTCTAGTACTAGGCATTTATTTACCACAGAAAGTCTAGCATATGGCCTCTGACCATGAGGGTGGGAAGAGGTATGCAAACCACAAGGAACTGTACATAATATAGTGGTATATTATTTTACTTTAATAAATAAATCTTGCTTGAAGACCAGAGGCAAAGCTAAAGCCACTAGAGGTCAGGCAATGGTGACACACACCTTTAATCCTAAAATTTGGGAGACAGAGGCAGATGAATCTCTGTGAGTTCAAGGCCACCCTGGGCTACACAAGATCAGTGCAGAACAAAATCTAGGTGGTGGTGTCTCACAGCTTAGATCCCATTACTGGAGAGTAACATACCTTTAATCCCAGCACTAGAGGGAATATAACATGGGAGGAGAGAGAGGCTAGTTAGTTTGCAGTCGTCCCAGCCTTTGTAGAGGTAAGACTTCTGTAGTGGCTAGGCTGCTTTGCTCATCTGGTTTTTGTGCTGAACCCCAATATCTGTCTCTGGGTTTTTATTATTAGTGCTGCAACATCCTTAGAGTCTGGACTTAGAAGCCATGGATTTGAGCCTAGACTTTGTCCTGTGTAGCTGGATCAAAACAGTCACTCAGTCACTGCACTGTACAATTAAGATAACACTTAGTGGTTCTTAATTTTACTAAAGAAGGTAAAGTAAAATATCAAATTCATAGTGTAGTTACCATCATCATGCTATTTATCATCAGTTAAAATGTGGTAAAAGTTGGGTGTATGATGGTGCACTTTCATAGTCAAAGAACAAAGAGGCTGAGAGACAGAAAAGATTCACAAATTGAAGGCCAGCTCGCCCTATGTAATGATTGACATTATTGTGGAAAAGGATGAAAACCAAGATTTTAAAGTTCCCTTGACAAAGTCCTTTCCATTATGTGTGGAAATCATGATTTGATCATGCTGATGACAGCCCAGCCGGTGATAAAGTATGTGTATTTAGACAGATGCATGGAAGGTACTTCATCTAATCTCTTTCTTTTTGTGTGCTAGGTACAGGTAGAGGAATGCACCTCCACACTTGGCTCTCTTATTACTTTTTATTGTGGTGATAAAATACCATGGCCAAGAACACTTATAAAACAAAGAGTTTAGTTGGACTTTTGGTTTTGGGGGGTGAAGTCCACGATGGCAGAGCGAATGTGCAGTACCAGGAAACACTCACATCTTGATGTGAAATCAGGATACAGAAAGGATACACTGGGAATGGCACTCCTAAGCCTGCTCCCAAGGACATATACCTCCTCCAACATGGCCATACCTCCTAGTTCTTCCCAAACAGTTCCAGGTATTTGGATCCAACTGGGTCCAAATATTTATGAAGGACATATTTTTTTTCCTTTTTTTCTTTTTAATTTTACTTTTTCTGAAAAGAAAACAATCTTTTTTTATTTTACATACCAATCCCAGTTCCCACTCCCTCCCCTCCTCCCATTCCCTTCACCTTTCCCCCATCCCACCCCCATCCACTCCTCAGAAAGGGTAAGGCACATTGCTTTGGGGAAGGTTCAAGGCCCTCCCTACTATATCTAGACTGAGCAAGATATCCATCCAAAGAGAATGGGTTACCAAAAAGACAGTACAAGCAGTAGAAATAAATCCTGGTGCCACTGAAAGCTGCCCAGCAGTCTTCCCCAGCCATACAACTGTCACCAACATTCAAAGGGTCTAGTTTGGTCCTATGCTGGTTCCTTCCCTGTCAGCTGGAGTTGATGAGCTCCCATTAACTCAGGTAAATTATTTTAGTGGTCTTGACCTCTTTTCTCATATTCTAACTCCTTCTACTATTCTACAGGATCTTGAGAACTTAGTTCAGTGTTCTACTGTGGGTCTCTACCTCTGTTTCCATCAGTTGCTGGATTAAGGTTCTATAGTGATGTTTAAGATAGTCATCAGTCTGACTACAGGGCAAGGCCAGTCTAGGCACCCTTTCCTCTGTTGCTTAGGGTCTTAGCTGGGATCATACTTGTGGGAGTTTCTCTAATGCCAGGTTTCTCGCTAGCCCCATAATGGCTCCCTCAATCAAAATATCTCTTTCCTTACTCTCCTTCTCTGTCCTTCCTCCATCTCAACTATCTATGAGGGATGTCTTATTCAAAGCTACAGAGGCAGCAAGGATAAATTTTCCTTTTCCTTTTCCTAGCTTTTGTGGTTTTATTTAAACATGAATAAAATATACACATATGCCACCTACTCATTTTCTTCATTGCATAACCAAGCGTTGGGATTGGTGACTCCGGTGGCTGGTGGTGCAGCCAGTTCTGCTTTGTGGTTCTTGGAGTAAACGTGAGTGATCTTAGAACAGTAGTAAGATTTGTTGCACTGCAGCGGTCCTTCCATCTCCTTGACCACATGGACCAGAAACTTCTGGAAGCTGCTAGGCTTGGTTTTCTTGTTGCTCCTGTAACCAGTGTTGGAAACCAGAATCCAGCTCTTAAATATTCTCAGAACCCATTGTTGCTACCTCTGGATTTCTGCCCATTTCATTTAATTTTGACTTATCAATATGACTGGACCCTGATGAAGTCCTTGGTCCTTGTTTTGACAATCTTGGGCTTCACCAGAGGATAGAGAGCAGCCATGATGCTGCAAAGGAGATGACAACAACCTCACATTTGTAAGATTTTTATTATTTCTTATTCATTGTTTCCTATCAAACCTAATACAATTTCAGAAATAATTAAAAATTATTTCCTTTGAGACATCATACATGAGTACTATATCAGCTGTATCACTCTTCCCTCCTCTCTCCAACTCCTCCCATTTTGTCTTAGGTTTCTTTTGCTGTGATAGACACTATGACCAAAACCAACACAGGGAGGAAAGTGTTTATTTGACTTACGGTTCACAGGACATCATTGAGAGAAGCTGAGGCAGGAACTGATGCAGAAATCCTGAAAGAATACTGCTCAATGGCTTCTTCTTCAGGCTTCCTCAGTAGACTTCCTTATATTTCCCAGGACCACCTGCCTAGGGATGGCACCACCCACAGTGGGCTGTACTTCCAGTACCAATCAAGACAAAACCCCGAGGTTTTTTTTTATACCTGACAGTCTGTTGTTGACATTTTATCATTTGCAGTTCCCTTTTCTCACATGACTCTGGCTTCTGTCAAATTGGCCAAAACTATGATCCTCCAGCACACATGTCCTCCAATTTCCTCTCAAATACACAGGTTATGTACAACATACGGTGGTCATTTAATGTTGCTCATATGTACATGCATCCAAGGCTAGTCACTTGACGTTAGAGACCCTTTGCATGCTTTTATGTGTGAAAACCAATAAAATAAAAGATAGACAGAGAAACTTATAAGGGCATTCTTCTCAGTTGAAAGATGATGATCATATACAAAGTTTTTGGTTTATTTTGTGAACAAATATGACATTTTAGTGATTCAAGCCAGGCTTTCTTGCTCTGTGTTACTGTTTGAGAATGGAATGTCTCCCACAGGCTCATGTTTTAACGGCTTGGTCCTCAGTGGGTAGTGCTATTTTGAGAGGTTGTGGAAACTTTGGGAAGTGAAAGCTAGAAGGATTAAGTAGCTGCAGGGCTAGATGATGCTCTTGTGGGTGGGACCCTGTCCAGGCCTCCTGCCTGTCACTCTCCTTCTCTTCTCTGTACCCTGAAGCTGTAGAGCCAAGGATTATGTACTGAAACCTTTGAAATCATGAAGGGAAAAATCCTTCCCCCTGTTTTCTCACATATTTGTCTTTGAGTAATATTCCCTCACCTATCCATTTTATATTACCTTGCTGTTTGTTGTAAGTTTTCCTGTCATTGTTGTCTACCCCTTTATTTTCAGCTCCTCCATACAATCTAATCTCAATTTCAATATTTCTATAGGTATTATCACAGAATTGTGTGGAGTATGTCAACCCAAACCTACTTTCTCTGTGCTTTAAAAGCAAAGTGAATGTTGTGAGGATCTTAGACTCAAACAAAATACAACAGGCTTGCTGGATTATAATGGATTCATTTTCATCCCAGTGACATAGGCACTTAAGTTTGGAGTTTGCTTGCATGGAGGAGGGAAGTGCTGCAGTGTAGTGTGTCCTGTGCATCCCAATCAGGCACAGTATGCAGTGTTTATACTTCCAAATTCTGTGCTTATGCTATAAAAGCTTCCAAGAATGCAGGTTCCAGAGACATACCCAGCTTCTCTGTACGGAAAATATTTTGAAAAAAGCTTTTTTGTTTCTGGAATGTGCCAGATGGATGTTTTCTGTATACAAACATTCAAAATTCTTGAGAAGAGAAAGGTGGGTTACAGTTTAACACTCACTATCTCTAACAAGACAGGAAAATTCCTGAGACAGAGTTGGAATATAAATTTATGAAATCTGAAGAGAGCAGCAAATATTTGACCAATTCAATATTGAGTAATGCGCTGGAGGTGCTTTTCCTGGTCCCACTCAAAGGGCCCACCCCTTCTGCAGGGACTAGCTGCCACCAACTCATCTGTCCCCTTGTTTAATTGTCACCTACACAAAGCCTTTCTTTTCTGCAGGCAGTGTGATGGCATCCTCCTCTGAGTCCCCAAGCCCTCATGTGTTCACTGTACTTAGAGCTAAACAAAGTGTTCTGTAATGATTTGTTTACATATCTGTGGCTCCCAGGAGGTGATGAGTTCCTAACTGGCAGGGACTGCATTCTCATCACTTCAGAATCCCCTTCTTCTTTTGTGGAATAAATCTTTGAGTCTATTTCTGTATCCCTCTGAACTGCTCACAGGGATCCCTGTAGTCATCAGCAAACTTCACTTCTGTCAAGTATCTTGACATGCCAGTAAGAGAGAATAATTTTAGAGCCTCTGTGTATGCTAGGCTCTGTCTTAGTTAGTGTTTCTATTGCTGTGAAGAGACACCATGACCATGGCAGCTCTAATAAAGGAAAACACTTAATTGGGGTGGGCTGGCTTACAGTTCAGAGCTTTAGTTATCCATTATCATCATGGTGGGACATGACAGTGTGCAGGCAGACATAGTGCTGAAGAAGTAGCTTAGAGTACTACATCTTGCAACAGGAAGTGGTCTTCTTCCTCTGTGTGGCTTGAACATATATGAGACCTCAAAGGCTTCCACAGAGTCACACTTCCTCCAACAAGTCCACACCTCCAACACCTACTCCAGCAAGTCCATGCTTCACATTAGTACCATATGGGGTCCCCTGGGGGCCGTTTTCTTTCAAACTTCTGCAGCTCCTCAGTTTCCTCTCTATGCTAGGACCACTCTCCTCAAACACTAAACTATTTTTTTCCATTTGCATTAGGTTTTCCCATTCTCAAGGCTTGCTGGAGCTTCCCCCACCCAGGCATTGGCATAATATTCTTTGTTTACCCCAATATATTGTACCCCCCACACCACTGTAATTTGAATTTACTTGTCTCTTTGTCCCTAACTTGAACAATGCTGGAATGTACACTATGCGACTTCTCTTACTCCTGGTAAGGGCTGCTATTTAGAAAATATTCTTTAAATTGTGTTTCTTTCTAAATTCACATCCTATACTGTAGAAGTTTGCCATAAAGTGAAATAGAAAACTTGCATTCTTATTTGGGTTCTGTTGCTTATAGATAGACAGAAAAATAAAATATAAAAGTTTGCCCAAGTGTAGAGTGTTTTAGAATATGAGTAGAAATAAACAAAAAGAAACAGGCTTGAGTAAAGAAGTAGGAGCCAAAGTATAAGGACAGTGGAAAAACGTGATGCAGCAGCATCTGGGATCAGCAGGCTACAGAGGCAAGGTGATGTTGACTTATCACAGTGGCATGATCATGCTGGAACAAGACTCTACTCAGGTAGCCAGCTAACACTAACTGTCAAGGAGGAGGCGGTGGGGGAGAAGTGGATTTTGGCTTTGGGTAGAAAGAAGACATGGAGCTTAAGCCCTACAAATTTATGCCTATGCCTGAAATACAGAAATCCTCTTCTTATAGCATGAAAGGGAAAGGCTGGCATTTAGGGTGAGCGTGTGACAACTGCTTGTATTACACTTTGTCTTGGCTAGGGTTTCTATTGCTGTGAAGACTCCATGACCGTGGCAACTCTCATAAATGAAAACATTTAATTGGCCTGTCTTCTAGTTTCAGAGGTTTAGTCCATTGTCATCATGGCATGACATGGTGTTGTGTAGGCACACATGGTACTGGAGAATGAGCTGAGAGTCCTACCTCTTGATTCTCAGGCAACAGGAAGTAACTCTGCCCCACAATGGATGTAGCTTGAGCTTATAAGACCTGAAAGTCTGCCTCCACAGTGACACATTCTTCCAATAAAGCCATACCTCCTAATAGTGCCACTCCCTGTAGGTCAAACATTTAAACACATGAGTGTATTCAAAACACCACACTCCTCCTGGGCATCATCCACCAACCATCCGTGTGAGAAGTATCAGGCCATTTAATCTGCTGGAGCCTCAGGATTTTTCTCTGTAATAATCAGAGTATTTATTTGCATTCTGAATAACAGTCTGGAAAATTATATAGAAATAAAACTTTTGGTGCTGTGTCTCCATGGTTATTTGTGGAATCACACATAGTTCTTTGAGGGCAGGAATATATATCTTCCATCTTTCGTGAGCCTAGAATGTTCCCTATGTTGGCTGTCACATACAGTGAAATTTTTGTTTGTTTTTCAAGATAGGTTTCTCATGTAACAGCCCTAGCTGTCCTGGAACTAGCTCTATAGACCAGGTTGGCCTTGAACTCACAGAGATCCACCTGCCTCTGCCTCCTGAGTGCTGGGATTAAAGGCATGTTCCACCAGTGCCTGACCACAAAGGATATTTTAAAATGTAATTCATTCAATTTTAAATGCAGATTCATTTTTCTTCATATTCTTCTCCCTGGTTTAGCTGCCTCAAGCCTAGATGCAGATACGTGCAAGAGAAACTTAGCAGAATAAACCTACGGTGAAGACCTGACTTGTTTTGGACAGGAGATTGAATTCAAAAGGCAGCAGAATGGTGGTTCGTGGACATGTGTATGTTAGAGGTATCCTCAAATGCAGTGTAAATCTCGGTGAGTGTGAGTCACTATAGCCATGTTGTTCCTGCTAGAGAACAAGCGCACAGCAGACCTCAGGAAGGGAGTACCTGGAGAGGTAGAGGTGGCATGCAGCCAGCCCTCCCCCTAACAGGAGTGGGAGTGACTCATGGGAGAGATTGAGAGAATTAGAATCCTTGAAGTGGTTGCAGATTAATTAAGAAACTCTGTGGTAACTGCTTTACTCATTATACCACATTCTGTTAAATGACATCACATAGTTCAGTTATCCCAGCTATTTTGAATAAGGAGTCCTTTTATTTTTAGCCTAGAATATTTAGATGGTAGTATTAAATATATTGTAATAATTGTATATTGTAATCTGACTAATATAATTAGATCCCTGAGGAACTTTTATTTATGTATTTATTGTACTGCTGGGATCAAACTTAGGGCCTCAAGCATAAATCACTGCAAACCCAGGGTGCTGGTTAATACCTGCAATCCCCACCTAGGAAAGCTGAAGTAAAGCATTGCTGTGAGCTCAGGGCCAAGATAGACTGCACACTGAGCTTCAGGCAAGCCTGGGCTGTACAATAAGACTCCCACCTCAGAAAACCAAATGGAGCATCAAATAAACAAGTAAGTAAAAATAAATTACCTTAAATGTTACTGGCCTAAAATAACAGAAAACATTTCATTGCTATGACGCAATAGTCAGCTTGGGTAGATTATAGCACTGAGTAACTCACTCAGTCAAACATTAAAGTGGTTTGCCGCTGTGAGCTTTGTTGATGTGATCGACATGAAGAGACTTAGCGTGCTCAGGAAAACTAAGTCACAGCCTTTCCACATGGCCCAAGCAGTGTGACAGCACAATGGTAATGATTCCCAAGAAAGCACAGTAAAAGAGCATGATTTTCACCTTAGAAGTAATGGGTCTTCCATTTAAACATATTTTGTTGGCAGGAGAGTCAGGTTCATGCAGGTTCAAGGAGGACAGCACAGACAACCACTCGATGGGAGGAGAGTTAACGCCATGTTATGTTGAAGAAAAGCTTCTGCCACATCCCAACTCATGGTGGGATGAGAAAAGTAAAACCAGATTGTTTCATGTCAGGAAAAAGCTCTTCAAAGTTGAACTTAATAATAGTATAGTACCCTACATTTGTCATGTCATATATCCTGTATGTTACAGTGATTGTTGAATGTGTCAGGTTTTTTTTAATTAGTATATTTACTGTGAAAAATAAGACCAGTCAATGGGGAGTGGTGAGTTACAAGATTTAGCAATTTGTACCCACTTTCTACTTGGTCTTCTAAAACTTTTGTAGTATTCCCCCAAAGTGATTACTTTTTTTCCTGTGAAAATTTCCAATGATTATGTGCTCTCCCCATTGAAATGCTGGCCATCCTCACCTTGGAGAGTCTTTACTAGAAAAAGATACCTTTTCCCTCCTTACTGTAGCTCCTAGATCTTAAATCCCTTTCAATTCACTTACACTTTTGCATTGTCAGTATCTCAGGCACATGCGGTTTTTTTCTAGGTTAAGCAGCCCTCTATCCTTGTGAATCGTATGTGTGTGTTCCAGGGAACTAGGTAAGCTTGTATAGGATACTGGTAACATCCATGCTTGTAAGAGGTTGTAGGATGTTGGGGTTATGATCTGTAAGGTGCATTTTACAATGCTAATTATAAATTTGGAAGCACTGCTGTTGGGTAGTGTTCTCCCTTAACAGGAGATTACTATGGAAAGCAGTGTATTCTGAGCAATATGGATAACAATGAGACCATGCATATTTAATAAACAACTTATGCTTTTATTAGTAAGTCCAAGTCTTTAAAAATAAGGTATGGCTTACATAAAACATATATAATCAACTTGAATTTCACATTTAGAAATACATAGATTTCCAGCTTTGCCCATCTTCTTTGCATGCAATGGAAGATTTTACCTGAAGATTTCTACTTCATTTTCCTCCTATTTTTACGGGGTTGGAGCTGCTCTCATCACCATCACTGCTGTGCACGCACAACAATGCATTTTGCTTCTTAGCCTTTCTCCTCTGCTTAGTGTTTCCAGTGATTGCTGGCCCTCGAGCTCTCCTACACACTTCCGTTTTCATTTCCTCCGGAAGTTTGACGCAGTGCCCCTGACTCTTCATCTAGGTGGTTAAGTGAAATGGCCGACAGGACTGTTTGAGTGGGTCACTTGGGTTCACTTTTTGATATTTCTTGACTCTGTGCAGCCAAACTTTGCCGTAGTGCACTCCCATGCTAAATGCCTTTCTAAATTAAGATATCCAAGGCAGGACTTCTCTGGGTTCTATTTTCATGCTGGAGAAGCAATTATGTGAAAGCTAGCTCAGAAGTGTTTACTGGGTTCCCTAGTGCTGAGAGGATTTCTGTCTTTTTTTTTTAAGTCACAAAATACCCATTTTAAAACCCGCTTTCAATTGTTTTCAAATTCAGTTTCAAATGTATTTGTAATCCTGAGATCCATGCTTATGACTATATCAGAATACAACCACCGTTTGTCATCTCCATTTTTTTAGAATATTTCCCTATTTTCTATACTCTCTCAGTGCTTCCAAATAATAATTTAAGTTTGCATCTCTTGGTTCCTGGTAATTAATTGTTCTGGACCCTGGAAATCAGAACAATTATATTTTATATGTCAAGTATGGGCTCAGAGCCAAATGTTGCTAATTTTATTTTAGAGTATGGACAACCTGAAACCAACAACAGCTATCTGGAAATAAAACCAACCATGAAATATGAAGCTAAAGTTATAATTAGCTATACAAACACAGCTACTTCCATGAGACAACTGCAAATGGGGATAACCTAGCAATGAGAAGGGCATTGGGAAAGAGTAGGCCATTCTAGTTTTATTGTTTCTGTAAGACCAGAAATGCTGCTGATAAGCGTAGGGAAACATAAAGTCATAAACAACCCTAGTTTAGGCTATGATAAATAGTCTAAGTTGACATTTTCACATCTGTCTTTGTATTCTATGGCATGCATAGCCCCGATCAGTTCGGAGTCAGTTGTAATTAATTCCAGATTGATGGTGGCTTTATTGTTTTCCAGCATTTAATTGATGGATTATCCTCAGGGAATTTCTTAAGTCATGGCAAGAATTATTCAGAGATTTTGCTCCAATAATTCTGAAGTTTAAATCATTTTGTTCCAGCGGATGGCGTCTTGGTACTTTGTCAGTTTTGATATTCACGGGGTGAATACTGTTCTGTGGTCACAGTTGGGAGCTCTATGCTGCTTTGATACCACTTCTCTCTCTTTTCTGTCCCAGCCCGTCATTCTAGATACATTTTCCTCCTGTGCTTGAGAATAGTGCCCTTTATATATTTTAATGCACACTATCGTGTTTAAATTCTTCCTTTTAAAAAACAAATAGGGATATTCTCTTTTATATCTGTATGTGGGAGACAGTAATTTTCTATTGCAAGTATAGATTGTTTAATAAGAGGAAAGAGTTATTTTTAGTATATTTTCTTTTGTTGCCATTTTTCTTTGTTTATTTCATACTCAGCTATCCTGAATTTAGGAGAGAGAAGGATTTTATGTTATCTTTTTTCTCCCACTTTGGCTAAACACACATCGACTCATTCCCTTGATACTCTCATTGCCATGACTTCAGTGCCATGACAGGCTTATCCTTTCAAACCATGAGCCAACACAACATTCCTTCCATAAGTTGCTTTTGGTAGGTGTATTGTCAAACCAACAAGAAAAGCAATAATTAACTTTCTCCTTGTTATGTAAATTGATACATTAAGAGTTGTTAGGGAGAATTTGAAGCCACAATTATTTGAAGATATCAATATGCCTTCGTTGATTATTAATTAGAAAATATGAGCCAGAAAATAAAAAAGAAAAGTATTGATCTGTTTATGTATCTCTCTACCCGACTGACACACAGGGACCATATGCATCTTTGAATTTTCTAAACATAGCACAATGCTTGCTGGATAAGTGGTTATGGGATGGAATTTAATTAGTTTATTTTGTAATTGTTTCTTGTATTTGTTAACTTTCACAAATTCCTCTCAGTATCTGACTGGGTTTCATTTTATGATTTATCATCAAACATGTTCTGAAAAATGATTAGTTTGTTTCGCGTAGTTAAGTGGAACATCATATAAAAAAACACATGAAAAGAAAATACCTTAATTTTATGATTTTAGGAGAAGAATGAGGATATGGAAATTTTCTTAATTTAAAAACCTATGATTTCTTGCATAAATATTATTTTAAAATATTATTTTCATGGAAAATTTTGCTTCTATTAAGAATGGAACTATTACTTATATGATATATAATCCACAATATAAATCAATTAACTCAGATTATGTGCTGTTCTGTTGTATCTAATATGTCAATATTTGCATCAGTACAAATCTAATATTTTAATGTATTGTTATGTATTGACAATATGTAAATGATGCTCTGGAAAATATATGCTACTTCATTTCTTTCTTTTTTAATATGTAAATTTTTGTTATTTTAGAAGTGTTTCTTTTTTAAATATTTATTTATTTATTTTGTATACAATATTCTGTCTGTGTGTATGCCTGACCCCATTACAGATGGTTGTGAGCCACCATGTGGTTGCTGGGAATCGAACTCAGGACCTTTGCAAGAGGGGTCGATGCTCTTAACCTCTGAGCCATCTCTCCAGCCCCTTCATTTTCTTCTTTTATTACAATTTTTTAGTGTGTGTGTGTGTGTGTGTGTTTATTTGTATGGGTTCACATGTACCATGGCATGTGTGTGGAGATCAAAAGACAATTTTGGGGAGTCAGTTCTCTCCTTGAATCATGTGGATTCCAGGAATCAAACTCAGATTGTCTGACTTAGGAGCAAGCATCTTTGCCCACTGAGCTATTTTACCTGCCCTCACTTTATATCTTTCTTTATTGTCTCTTAAGTATACTAATTTGAGTGCAGATGATTTAATTAGCATATTTTCACTCATTTTCAGATCGTTTTTTGAGTCTGAAATTTCACCTAAGTAAAAATTCCATTCGTTAGTACATTTACAATTTTAGGATATATTTTTAATACTGTTTTCTTTTCTTTGTTCTCAAATTCTCTTCCATTGTTCCTTTCATTGATTTTTCTGCTGTCAAACGTCGACATTGTTTATTCCCACAGTACCATTCCCTCTCCTTTGGGAAAGTGTGTTTGGATCTACCTATAAATCAAAGTGTCTAAAGACAGCAAGTAATCTCACAGCGTCTTGTGGGCCCAGCGAAAACAAAGCGTCATCCCCACACACTGAATTCTGTTTTTAGAAGAAAGATTTGCCTGTTCTCACAGATCTTCCTCTAGGGATAGTGTCTATGTACTGTGGCATTGTGTAAGTTAAGATCAGACAACAGGACCAGTCCCTAAGGTATGTGTTCTTCATGGATCAATAATTTGATCATTTCTGGTGAGACTGTATATAGTTCACTATAGAAAAAAATTGTTTTTTCGAAGGTAAAGGGGGATGTAGCAAAAATATTTCTCTTTCTTAAAACCTTTAATCCATGCAAAAGTAATTCATGAAAATATAGTTTTGTTTAAAAGAAAATTTATCCACAATACTATCAACCAGGAATGAGAATGAATATCATAGTGACAATTATCCACTTTTAAAATTCGTGTGTGTGTATATGTATGATATGCTTGCATATACTCAAGACTGACGGATGTGAGGAGTCTTTCTCAGCCTTTCTATACTTTAGATATTGAGTCAGGGTCTCTCAGTTGAGCTCAGAGCTTGCTAATATGGCTAGTTTGGCTAGCCAGCTTGCTTCAGCAATGCTCTGTCTCCTTTTCTGAATCCTGGAATTACAGGCGGGTATTATGACCACTTGGCTTCCGCATTTACTGAGCACTCTAGACAGAAACACTTTAAGTCTTGATACCAGATAGTGAAATGGTCCTGAAAAAGGCTGGATACTTCATGCTGATTGTATATGTGATGATGGTGTTTGTAACTACTACCCTCTTGTTACCATTGAGAGTCAATTTGTTTATGTTTTAAAATAAGATCTCAGTGTGTAGCTCTGGCTAGCTTGGAACTGGAACTTGGTATATAGGCCAGGCTGGCTTTAAACTCACAGAGATCCACCTGACTCTGCCTACAGGGCCCTGGGATTAAAGGTATGTTCAGCCAAGCTTATTGTTTCCTTTTTAGATTAATTAATTAATTTTAAATCCAGACCACAGTTTCCCCTCTGTCCTCCCAGTTCTTCCTCCCACTCCCCTCTGGTCATTTCTATTTGGGAAAGAGCAGGTCTTCCATGAGTATTAACTAAACATGGTATATCAAGTTGCATTAAGACTAAACGTCTCCCCATGAATTAACCCTGTTTGAAAAGTAGGGTCCGATAAGCCAGTAAAAGAGTCAAAGACAGCCCCTGTTCCCGTTGTTAGGAGTCCCACAAGGAGACCAAGCTACACAACTGTAACACGTATGAAAAGGTTCAGTCTCTGTGAGCGTCTATGAACCTGGGTTAGATGCTGTGAGTTTTCTTGGGTTGTCCTTGACCCCTCTGGCTCCTACAACCTTTTTTTCTTCCTCTTCAGCAGGATCTCAAAACTCCAGCTAATGTTTGGTTGTGGGTCTGCATCTGTTTCCATCAGTTGCTGGATGAAGCCTCTCTGATGACAACTGGACTAAGTGTTAATCTGGTCAAAGGAGATGACCAGTTCAGGCTACATATCCAGTGTTGCTAGGAGTCTTAGCTGGAGTCATCCTTGTAGATTCCTGGGAGATTCCCTTTCACCGGGTTTTTGCCTGACTCTGAAATACCTCCCCCTCTTCCAGGAGTCTCTTTCAATACTCTCCTCCTCTGCACTTCGACCTAACGGTTCCCACCCCAGTCACCTTCAGTCTGCTCACTAAATCTCTTCTATTTTCTCTTCCCAGGGAGATCCTGGTGTCCCACCACAATCCCTCCTTGTTACCTACACTCTCTGGGTCTGTGGATTGTACCATAGTTATCATTTGTTTTATAGCTAATATCCACTTATGAGTGAGTACATACCATGCTCGTATTTCTTGGTCTGGGTCATTATTTTTTTGCTGTGGGATAATCCTTCTTTAAGCTGTGAATATGTATTACGCTTGTTGCTTAATAAAAAAGCTGATTGGCCTATAGCAAGGTAGAATAAGGCCAAGTGGGGGAGTCAAGCTAAAAATACTGAGGGGAAAAAGGGCAGAGTCAAAGAGACACCAGCAGCTGCCGAGCAAGCAGGACATATAGAATAGGAGGTATCAAACTATGAGCCATATGACAGAATGTAGTGTAATAGAAATGGGTTAATTTAAATGTAAGAGCTAGTTAATAATAAGCCTGAGCTATCAGCCAAGTATTTATATTTGTATGTTGAGCCTCCGAGTCAGTTATTTGTGGCCAGGCAGTCAGGATTGGAAAACTCCATTTACATCTCTTTACCTCACTCAGGATGATTTTTTTTTCTGGTTTTGTCCATTTGCCTTCAAATTTCCTGTTGTCCTTGTTTTTAACAGCTGAGTAATACTCCATTATGAAGATGTACTACATTTTATTTATCCAGTACTCAGTTGGGGGACATCTCTAATGTTTCCAGTTTCTAGTCATTACAAATAAAGCTGCTACAAACTTATCTGAGCAAGTATCCCAGTGGTATGATTGAGCATCCTTTAGGTATATGCCCAAGACTGGTATACCTGGGTATTGTGGTAGATTTATTCCCAGGTTACTGAGAAACTGCCATATTGACTTCCAAAGTTGTTTTACAAGATTCTATTCCCACCAGCAATGGATTAGTGTTCCCCTTGCTCCACATTCTCTCCAGCACAAGCTGATGCTTATGTTTTTGGTCTTAGCCAATCTGACAGGTATAAGATCGAATCTCTGACTCATTTTGATTTGCATTTCCCTGATGGTTAAGTGTAGTAAGCTTTCGTTTTGGACTATATTGGACCACCACCCTGCAAGTAATGAAGTAGAGACATATTATTATGAAAACTTGGCCTTAGCTTAGGTTTTTTTTCCAACTAGCTCTTATAACTTAATTAACTTATTTCTATTAATCTATGTTCTACCATTACCTCTCCTCTGTACTATATGTACAACTTGTGTTGTGTTTCACAGGCATTTCTGCCTTTATTATTTACAAGAGTTCTCTCTCTTCCTGGAAATTCCACCTATTTTCTCCTGCCTAGCTTTTGACCATTTAGCTCTTTATTAAACCAGCCACAGCAATACACCTTTACACAGTGCAAATAAATGCTGTGCAACAACTAAGGATGTTGAAAATCTTCTTAAGTATTTCTTGGCCACTTGAAATTCTTCTCATTTTTATTACTGTATTTCTGTGGTAGAGCTTGAAACCAGGATTGGTGCTACCGCCCGAAGTTCTTTTGTTGAACAGGATTGTTTTAGCTATTCTGGATTTTTCTTTTTTCCATATGAAGTTGAGTGTTATTCTTTCAAGGTCTGTAAAGAATTACATTGGGATTCTAATTGCCGATTGCACTCAATCTGTAAATTTGCTTTTGATAAGATGACCCTTTTTTACTACATTAATCCCATAAATGCATGAACATTGGAGATCTTTCCATCTTCTGATATTTTCTTCAGTTTCTTCCTTCAAAGACTTGAAGTTCTTGTTATGTGGGTCTTTTACTTGTTTGGTAAGAGTTACACCAACATATTTTACATAATTTGAAACTTTTGTAAAGGGCGTTGATCTCCTGATTTCTTTCTCAGTCCATTTATCCTTTGAATATAGAAGGACTGCTGAATGTTTTCAGTTAATCTTGTATCCAGGCACTTGACTAAGGTGTTTATGAGCTGTAGGAGTTCCCTTGTAGAGGTTTTGGGGTCACTTATATATACTATTATATTATCTGTGAATAATGATACTTTGACTTGTTGTGGACTATTACTTTAACTATGTAAAGATGTGTTACATTTGTTTATGTTGCAGAATATTTACTTCAACCATTTAAAGGTATATTACATTTGTTTATGATGCATTTTTTAGCAATGTAAAAATGTGCCATACTTGTTTCTGCTTCACTTGTTTAATTATGTAAAGATAGGTTGATGTTTTACCTTGCCTGCCTAAGGCACCTGATTGGTCTAATAAAAACCTGAGTGGCCAATAGCTAGGCAGCAGAGGGCTAGGGAGAGCTTGTGAAAGAAAGAATAAGTAGGAGGAGGAATTTAGGCTCAGGGAGAGCAGAGACAGAATGAGGGAGAAAAAGAGGGAGAAACCCAGGGCCAGTTAGTCAGGTAGCCACTAGCCAGCCAGATATAGAGTAGGAAATACAGAATGAAAGAAAGGTAAAAGCCCTGAGGCAAAATATAGATGAAGAGAAACAGGTTAAATTATGTTATAAGAGCTAGTGGGACAAGCATAAGATAAGACTGGACATTTATAACTAATAAAAGTCTCTGTGTCATGATTTGGGAACTGATTGGTGGCCCAAATACTCTAGCTACAACTTCAAGTACTATATGGAATAGGTGTAGAGGGAGTGGACAACCCATCCTAGTCCTGATTTTAATGGATTTGCTTGGAGTTTCTCTCCATTTAATTTGTTACTGGCAATTAGCTTGCTTTGATATTGATTTTATTATGTTTAGGGATGTTCCTTGTATCCCTGATCTCTCCAGAACTAAAGGAAGGGGTATTAGATTTTGTCAAAGCATTTTCAGCATCTAACAAGAGGAGCATGTGTTTTTTTTTCTTTCAGTTTGTTTATATGGTAGATTACATTGACAGACTTTTGTATGTTGAACTACCCTTACATCTCTGGGATGAAGCCTATTTGATTATGGTAGGTGATCTTTTTGACATTTTCTTGAGTTTTGTATGTCAGTATTTTATTGAGTATTTTTGCATCAATGAGTGAAATTTGGTCTGTAATTCTCTTTGTTGAGTGAGTCTTTGTGTGGTTTGGGTAACAGAGTGACTGTGACCTCATAGAGAGAATTTGACAATGTTTCTTCTCTTTCTATTTTATGGGTTAATTTGAAGAGCATTGGTTTTAGCTACTTTTTGAAAGTCTCATAGAATTCTGCATTAAAACCATCTGGGCTTGAGCTAATTTTGGTTGAAAGACTTTTAATGACTGCTTCCATTTTCATAGGGTTTATTGGCATATTTAAATTGTTTATCTGCTCTTGATTTAACTTTGGTAAGTGGTATCTATCAA
The DNA here is from genome assembly GCA_001685075.1 of Bramus lutescens. Taxonomy (NCBI): domain Eukaryota; kingdom Metazoa; phylum Chordata; class Mammalia; order Rodentia; family Cricetidae; genus Bramus; species Bramus lutescens. The sequence continues at coordinate 179,960 of LOEQ01004882.1, read as the reverse complement.
GAAAATTGCTCATTTCTTTTAGATATTCCAATTTTGTGGAGTACCTATTTTTGAAGTATGGCCTAATGATTCTCTGGATTTCCTCAGAATCTGTTGTTATATCTCCCTTTCATTTATGATTTGTTGATTTATATATTTTTTTCTCTGCCTTTTAGTTAGTTTGGACAATGGTTTACCTCTTTTGTTGACTTTCTCCAGGAACCAACTTTTTATTTCAATGATTCTTTGTATTGTTCTCTTTGTTTCTATTTTATTGATTTCAGTCCTCAGTTTATTCACTGCCATCTACTTGTTTTAGGTGTGTCTGCTTCTTTTTGTTCTAGAGCTTTCAGGTATTCTGTTAAGTTGCTAGTATGAGATCTCTTCAAATTTTTTATCAAGCAACTTAGTGCTATGAACTTTCCTCTGTATTAGGCTTAGAACTCTCTTATTTAAATGAAAAGGGGAGGTGCTGTAGGAAATCCTACAGCCAGTAGCCCTTAAGTTACCCGCCCACTGGGGCATGGTCTCTTATACTATTTATGCCATTGTAAAGCATGCCTCCGACCTCTCTTTTCCAGCTGCGGGATTTGGTTTCTGTTCTCTGTTCCAGCAGAGGATATTGATTTGTGAGTCTACCCCTAAATAAATAACCCTTTATTATTCTCAATTCTGAGCTAGTGTGGGATTTCTTTTAAGCATCCTTCTTCATTCCTCTTAGCACCACTTTCATTGTGTTCCCTAAGTTTGGGAATGTTCTGCATTCATTTTCATTGAATTATAGTAGATCTTTATTTTTTTTCTTTACTTGTTTTGTTGACCCAATGGTAACTCATTAGAGAGTTATTCACTTTCCATGAGTTCCTAGGTTTTCTGTTGTTGCTGAAATCCAGTTTTAATCCATTATGATCTGGTAAGATACAGGGGGTTGTTTCAATTCTCTGGTATCTATTGAAATTTGCTTTGTGATGGAGAATATGGTCAATTTTGGAGAAGGTTCCATGTGATGCTGTGTTGTGGGATTGATTCCCCTCTGTATGCTGTGAATATATTTTATTACCATTTGTTAATAAAGAAGCTACTTTGGCCTTGGCTGGGTAGAATAGAGCTAGATAGGGAAACTAAACTGAATGCAGGGAAAAAGAAGGGGGAGTCAGGCAGACACCATGTAGCCTCCCAAGAAGCAACATGAATGTCCCAACATTATGGAAGAACTTTGAGTGACTGTCCAGGCTACAAGATTTCTCTGTCAATTCTAGAGTTTGGAAGTTGCTTACAGTGCACTTCCTGTTTACTTAGTTAATATATCTTTCTGGGATCTTTGAGGGAGTTGAAGACAGATAGTTATAGTTTTCTCTGGTTATAATGAATGATAAATTAAATATAAAGCTTTAGACTCACAAAGATGGAATATATGATAGAATTTTTTCTTTAATTTTGCCATACACAATAGATTGATTTTAAGTATAATTCTCACTTGCTGCCTGTTTTGTTACATGTTATGTTATAGTTAAAAACCTTCATTTTTATTTAGACAGAAGAGGGGAGATAATGTAGGATTCCCTTCTGTACCCTCTGTATGCTGTGAATGTTTTATTACCATTGGTTAATAAAGAAGCTGCTTTGGCCTATGGCAGGGCAGAATATAGTGAGATGGGACAGAAACCTCTGTCAACAGTGTAGTCTGGGGTTTCTAGATCCTTCCGGCCTCTTGGTAAGCTGAAGATTTTTTCCAAAGAGGTAGAACATCATATGGAGTCCAGGGGTGGGAGTGAGATTTGGGACTGTTGGACAAGCTTAATGAAGTTTAGTGGATAGTGGGTGGTATCTTTCCTGGAGTCCCTAGGACCACTCTGGCCTCCAGTAAAGCTACTGTGGGTCCCAGTGTGGAGCCCAGGGTAGGCCAGGATATGGAGCCTGGTGTGTGTGTGTGTGTGTGTGTGTTTGTGTATGAGTGTGTGCGCGCAGCCTGGGTTGTTGGACAAGCTTAAAGGGGTTTTGTGGGTGGTGGGCAGTGGGTACTGTCTTACCTGGGGCTCCTAGGACCAGCCTGGCCTCAGTAAGACTGCCGGGGATGTGGGCCTTAGTAAGGGGCCCATGGGAGACTATTATTTCATTTTTAATTTTGATACATTTGATGGAAGTAAATAAAGGTTGTGATTGCTTTTTTAAAAAAAATTACTTATTTTTAAATGCATATGCCTGCTTACCTGCATATTTACTATATGCATGCAATGCCTTCAGAGGCTAGAAGTGTGCATTGAATCCCTCGGACCTCTATTTATAGTTGTGATCTGCCATATGGGTGTGGGGAACTGAACCCAAGCCCTCTGTGATAACAACAAATCCTCTTAAACATTTAACCATCTCCTCAGTCCCTGTGGTTGTTTTTGTATTTGTAGTGAATTGATAGCCAGTAAGAAACAACATAGGTGATATGTCTAGGAAGCAGTGATCTATCATCAATTGCTTTTTTTCTACTATAGTCCCATGGCCCCTCCTTTTTGAGGGTTACATATTGATCAAAAGAAAGTCAAACAGATTGTGTTGGCATATACATACTTGTAATTTTAGCACCCTGGAAGTGGAGCCAATAGGATTAGAAATTTGAGGTCATTCTCAGCTACATAGTAAGTTCAAGGTGAGTCTAAGATATATGAAACCCTGCCTCAAAAAAAGTCTAATTGTGGTTGTATAAATTATACTTCCTGGTTTGTATTTCTGGTATGTATTTTTTAAATGCAAAGAAATACTTATTTTATTAAACTTATACAGTTTAATTAAATCCATATGCATGCATCAATATTATTTTATGTATAAATTTTTGTTTTGAGGTATGTGTATAATGGATGTATCTCTTGAGTAAATAAGCATTTATTTAAATATTTTATAATCTGTTTGATATAAAATATTTTAATTTATTTGGAATTATTCTAATTGGAAATTTTTTCACTATCAAATAGTAAAAACTGATCATATAAGCTGGGGTGCATCAGCAGATTGTTTAACCTGTATACTGGTTTACTGTATCCCACATAAAGTACAAGTCTTTTTTTTTTTTCAGTACCTGTGAATGTGGCATTATTTGAAGAAGGGTCTTTGCAGATCTGTTCAAGTCAGCACAAGGTCATATTAGATTAGTACGGGATTCATTTCAATGATCAGCATCTTTACACAAGGAGTGTAGTGAATGGGGGAGCGGGCCTGCTTTTCGTCCCGCCCGGCTCCCGCACGGCTAGCTTA
>LOEQ01004882.1:157334-168752 GCA_001685075.1 Bramus lutescens | reverse complement strand
GTTAATGGCAGGAGGAACTTTGAGCCGCTTATAGAGGATGGCCCTCTGCCGCTGGAGCCTAATGTAGCAGGGCCATTTGATGAAGAGTGTGAGATCTCTCTTGGGCTGGATGTCCTGCCCAATGTCAAAGTTCTTAGGCCTCTTCTCAAACAAAGGATTCACCACCTTCTTCACCTCCCGCTTCTTCACGACATCGAGGGCTGGGGCCACCTTCTTCCCCTTGGCCTTCTTTCCCTTGGGCATCTTGCCAGGCTGGAGGAGAGAGCTTTAATGTTCTATAAATTGTTTAAAAAATGATTTCATATTTTTTTAGGTAGGGAACTATAAAAATATATTTTAATGATGAATTTCATTTTTAGCATTATATATCCAACCTTCACCCTTGTAACCACCCCCAAATGAAAATAGAAACACACAAATTAAGATTAAAAATAAAAGCACATCTCACTGATCCCTCTGGGAAATGACCTGATCATCTATCAGTCACAAATCTCTCATACCAGTCACAACTGTGACTGGACTTGTACCACCCCGCTCCTCCTCCTTCCTGCCACTCTATCATATATGAGTTTGTAGTTGCAGCATTGGGTGCTGCAGTGTGTCATGCAGTGTACCCCTTTGCCCAAGCAGCTTTAATTGCAATGAGTTGTTGGACTGGTTCAGGGCCTCTGGCTTCTGCTACATCATCAATATTGAACCCTCACCAAGACTCCTCTCAGATATCCTGCTGTTGCCCAGAATCATGGAGATTTGGTTCTGCAGGACAGGCCTCTTCATGTGCTCCAGCAGCTCACATATTTGGTAGGTATTGAGGTGGGCCGACCTAAGGTCCTGGATCTGTGCCTGGGTGGTCGGGAGTTGGTTAGCCTGGTCCCATGCCCCCCTCCCCAGTGGAAGCCATCAAGGGATGGAGCCAACTCTGCATAGTGATTAGACATCTACGTGGTCTCATGTGGCTTGTGTGGCAGTGCAGACCATGGACATCCATATGACTTTAGGTGAAAACACAAGCCTTTGACATCAACACAGACCCAGGCTGCAGCAGGACCATGGACCCAGACATGACCCTCAGTGGCAGCCCAGGCCAGGACATCATCATGGCTTCACAGAGCAGCATAGGCCACTCAGATCAGTTTGGCCTCTGGCCGCAGCATGCCACCAGGCATCGACGTGGTCTCAGGCAGCATACCAGACCAAGGACATCTGAATGACTTTCAATGGCAACCCAGGCCATGGATATCAACCCAGAAACCAGTTGCAATAGGGCCAAGGCAACACAGGCCTGGACATCATCATGGCCTCAAATGGTTGTTCAGGTTCTACAAGTTCACCTTTTCCTCACATCTCCAGTTCAACTTCTCTCCACAGTGCACAAACTTTTCTGCTTGCTTTCTCTCTCATTTTTCTATCATGTTCTCCATCTTTCCTATTTCTCCATTACACATTCACTCATTGTAGTGGTACCCAGGCTGTGGGCATGGACTTAATGATTTACTTTTATTTTATATGCATTAATATCTTGCCTGCAGCTATGCCTGTGTGAGAGTGTCTGATTCCCTGCAACTGGAGCTACATACAGACAGTTGCAAGATGCCACATGGGTGCTGGGAATCGAACCAGGGTGCTCTGGAAAAGCAACCAGGGTTCTTAACTGCTAAGCCATCTCTACAGCCTCTCATTAATTATGTTTAAATTTATGTTTTATTACCTAAACAATCAGATAGTAAACTGAGCTTGAGGTACAAGTAAATGATTACTGGGCAAGTTATCTCTAGTGTTTGGTGTTGAATCAAAGTTGTAATAAATGTTTGCCTGTAGGTTGTCACATGCACATATGATTTTCCTTTGGAGTAAACACCTACTCACAGAATTGACATGCCATGCTATATACATTTAATTTTACAAGAAATGAGGACGCATCATTTTGCATCTACATCAGCAATGTTGGAGAGTTCAAGTTGCTCTGATCCTAGCCAGTGCTTGGAATCTCTGCATTCTTAGATATCTTATTGGTTTCTTATATGGGTTTTATTTAACAGTTTTCTAACTTTAATGCTGTGGTCATTTGTACACATATTAGTTGAGCTTGTGGTTTCAGAGAAGTGGAATAAATAGGGATGGAGCAAAGGCGTGATGATAGGAACCATGGAGAGCTCACATCTTGATCCATCAAAGCAGGAAGCAGAGATGGAGAGAGAGGGGGAGAGAGATCATAGGGAGATTGGCATGAGTCTTTTGAAATTTAAATTTTCACCCCACGTGACATACCTCCAACAAAGTCACACCTTCCTAAACTGTCCCACCAACTGGGGATCAAGTATTCAAATATGTAAGGGGCACTCTACTTCTTCAGGCCACTACAGGTGTCTGTCTTAGTTAGGGTTTCTATTGCTGTGAAGAGAAACCATGACTATGGCAACTCTTATAAAGGAAAAAAGTTAATAGTGGCACTTGCTTACAGTTCAGAGGTTTAGTCTATTATTGTCATGGTGGAAAACAGCATGCAGGCAGACATGGCACTAGAGAAGTAGCTGAGAGCCATTACATTTTGACTCATGAGCAGCAGGAAGTTGTCTGAATGTCACATCTGATCAAACCATGAGCAAAGGAGACCTCAAAGACCACCCTCATAGTGACATGCTTTCTCCAGCAAGGCCACACCTACTCCAACTAAGTCACAACTCCCAATAGTGCTACCCCCTTTGGGGACATTTTCTTTCAAACCACCACATTCCACCCCCTGGTGCCAAATGCTTGTAGCCATATCATAATGCAAAAATGCATTCAGTCGAATTTCAAAAGTTTTCATAGTCTGTAACAGTCTCACACTTATTTAATGGTGTAGCTGTCTTAATATCTAGCTAAACAGATTTCAAACTAAAATTAACTAAAAGAGACAAAGAAGCATATTATATTAATCACAGGAAAAATCCATCAAGAGGAAATCTCAATACTGAATATCTATGCCACAAATAAAAGGGCCCCCTCATTTGTAAAAGAAAAGTAAAGCTTAAATCACACATTAAACCCCACACAATAATAGTGGGAGACTTCAACACTCCACTCTTAGCACTGGCTAGGTCTGTCAGACAGAAACTTTACAGAGAAATAAGGAAATTAACAGATGTTATGACTCATATGGACTTAACAGACATCTATAGAACATTCCGTCATACATAAAAGAATATACCTTCTTCTCAGCACCTCATGGAAATTCTTCAAAAATTGACCACATACTAGATAACAAAACAAACCTCAACAGATACAAAAAATTGGAAAACCCCATGTTTCTTATCGCATCACTGTAGCTTAAAATTAGAATTCAACAGCAACACTAATTTCAGAAAGCCCACAAACACATGGAAATTAAACAATGTTCACTTGAATCACCAATGAGTAAAGGAAGAAATAAAGGAAGAAATTAAAGACTTCATAAAATTAAATGAAAATGACCACACAACATACCCAAATTTATGGGACACAATGAAAGCAATGTTAAAAGGAAAGTTCATAGCACCAAATGCCTACATAAAGAAGCTGGAAAAATCCCACAGGAATGAGTTAACAGAACACTTAAAAACTGTAGAATAAAAAGAAGAAAACTCACCCGGAGGACCTGATAGCAGAAATAATCAAATTGAGAGCTGAAATCAACAAAATAGAAACAAAGGCAACAATCCAAAAGATCAATGAGTCAAGAGTTAGTTCTTTGAGAAAATCATCAAATTAGACAAATTTTTATCCAAACTAATCAAAAAGCAGAGAGAAAATATCCAAATTAACAAAATCAGAAACAAAAAGGGGGACATAACAACACACATGGAGGAAATCCGGATGATAAATGGGTTAAGAAAGAAATCAGAGAAACATCATCTTTCACAATAGCCACACTTAACATAAAATATCTTGGAGTAACTCTAACCAAACAAGTGGAAGACATATATGACAAGAACTTTAAATCTTTGAAGAAAGAAAATGAAGAAAACACCAGAAAATGGAAAGAATTTCCCAGTGACTAGAATGAAAGAGAATACTTCCTTCCCTGTAGTTAGTGCTTCGATAAATACCACAACTTCTAACTTTGTCTCATGATGTCCCAGCCTCTTTCTATTAAGACCCTTTTCCAGTTATTTCTTTCAACCCATCAAATGATACTGTGGAATTTAAAAAGTACAATACAGAATATTAGTAGTGGGATAAACCAGACAAAGAAACTTTACACCGTTCACTTTTAAATGACTTTCTAATTCAAGTAAATTGCTGTAATTAATGCTGATCTCACTTAGCTAGATCAAAGCTGCAATATTTTTCTCTTTCAGTTTTGTTACTGACTTAATATCTATAAGCTTTCACCACAGCCACCACCATCATTCTCAGTGCTAGCCTAATTGTTAGTTAATATGTATGAAAATGAAGATCCCCGTCCAAGGAACTAGCTCCTATACCCTTCCCAACTTGTCTAAACAATCCCACCTTACCCACTGTGCCAGACTGAACGTTTGTGTCTTCCAAACTTTAGCACAGATTCTTAAACCCTATAATGTGAATATTTTTGGAGATAGTTTTTTGAGTGTAACTGAGGTTAAATGAGTTCGTTAGGGAAAGACCTAGTTTTATTTGCTCTCTCTCTCACTCGCTTCTTTCTCCATGTGAGCGCACAGAGAGGAGGTCATGTGAAGTCACAGGGAAAAGACAGTGGCCTGCAAGACAGGAAAAGAGATTGCCTTACTGCTGACATTACTTTATCGTTGATCTACAGAATAATACTTGACAAAAGCAACTTAAGGCGGTAAGGACTTATTGTGTCTCACAATTTAACAATACAGTCCATCATGGTGAAGGAGAGTGAGGTGGCTGGTTATGTTGTGTCCATAGTCAGGAAAAAGAAATGGATGTTAGAGCCCAGTTTACTTCTTCCATTTTTTTTGTTCAGCCCAGGACTCTAGCCCCATGGAATAATGGCTCCCACACTCAGTGAATACCGTCCTTCTTCAGTTTAACCTCCCTAGAAACATGCTCACAGGTAATCCCAGAGGATTATCTCCTAGATGGTTTTAAATCATCAAGATTAGCGAACACCTCCAAAAACCAACATCCCTGTCGCCAGATGGTGTCAGAGCCCAGGCCTGTGAGAAGGTGCATGTCAGCTGTTAAACAATCAGTCCAGGGTGTTTTGTTGAGGATACCCAAGTAGGTTCTGTTGGGAGGTTTAGTAACTCAGAATTTCTCTCTACTTTACCTTTGTCCTAGACACCATGGTGATTGATGGCTTCTGTTTTGTGTTGCCTGACATTGTAACTACTGAGCATTGAAGGAATGGAGTGAATGGGAGTAACAAAGAAATGTGAAGAAATGACAAAAGTTGTTATTGTTAAGTATTTTCTGGCCAAAAAACCTCTCTGCGGAGGCAAATAATCCCAGTCAGACAAAATCAGACCAAATTAAAAGGTACCAGGTTTAATGGGTGCCAGTACTCCCAGGTGGCCCCAGGAAAACACGGAGAAAGGAAAACCTGAAACAACCACCGGAGAGGAAAAGGGGGAGACCATGTGTTCATTCTCTGGGGGGCATTTAAATAGCCTGTGGGAGTGGTCTTGACCTTCCCTGGAGAGGGCTCAACATTTGGTGGGCTTTCTCAGAGGCAGAGTTTGGACTGAGTCAACTCCCAGGGGAGGGAGCTTGGAATGGAGTTTTCTGCCCAGCATTCCAAAAATGGATGCCAGGGGGCTGTGTTGAAGCCCCCAAGTAAATAGTTATTTCACCTAAACTAAGACTCTTTCATCCATGGACATCTGTTTGATAGGCAGATTCTGGCATCTGTCGCTGGGATGGGTCATAAAGGAAATACTGCCTGAAAGTCTTTTTTAGACCTTGTTTCTGATAATCTCAAAACACATATATTGATTCATGTTTAGAATCAGTTTGCAGTTTAGAATGATGTCAGTATTTAGTTTCTTTTCCTGTTGTCATGATTAGAAATTCTGAAAAAGGTAATTAAAGGGATAAGGGGTTGATTTCAGCTCTTAGTAAAGTCTATCATGACAGAGAAGTCTAGGCAACTGGACGCTAAACCTGCTGGTCACATTTCATCTATAATTAGGAAGTAGAGGACATGAATACATGCTGTTGTTCAGCTCCTTTTACACTCTTAATGTAGTTCAGGATCTCGGGCAGAGAATGGTTCCACCCACAGTGGGCAGATCTTTCCTCTTCAGTCATTGCAGTCAAGGATCAAGGTAGTCCCCCACAGATGTGCTCAAAGGCTTATGGACAATTAACACCAACCGTCTTAATCAGTAATATGCCTTTCTTAACTTTAAACTTATCAATGAACAATCAGGAACAGAATAAAATCTGTCTATTCATATAGAGAAGGGTATAGAAAAAAAGGAAGATCAAAAGGTAAAGATTAAAGGCCTGTTGTCAGCAAAAATGAAAGAGGGAACAGAAAGCAGAGGCCAGACCTAGGACAGAAGTTTCCCGAGATGGGTTCTCCAGCTCTAAGACTTTATCTGAGCTTGCTGTTTTAAATTTACTGGAATGTTTCAGCACATTTGCCAAGCATGCACCTTAAAGTATAGTTGGGTGCTGAAGAAAAGAACAAGAAAGAGAAGTAGACACATTGCCATTCATTCCCCACATTCTCTTGGATTTGTCATGCAGTTCCCTGTTTTGTGCACCAGGCAGGGACACACCTTAGAAAATACACACACATCTAAGGTCACTCACTGCCTGATGGAGGCAGCTTGAGTTACAGTTCAGAGGTCCAACACCCTCTTCCTTGCTCAATCAACCCCTTTATTCTTCATAACTTAGGAATGCTACTTTTAGAAAAATGGAAAGTCACTGACTAAAGATATACACTGATTTGCTCCTAAATAGACATTTGAATGTAAAGGTGAAACGAATTGGTGCTTGTCAATGAGAAACAAACGGGTCAGAGGTTTTGGTGAAGAATACTGCGCCTTCTTCTCCTAACCCTTAGTCAGGATTGTACCTGACTTTTCATACCTCACCTCACCGGTGGCTCAAGTTCCTTTCCACGGAAAATAGTCATTCTGAGTTAGTTTATTGACGTGTCTGCTAAATAATGTTTCAGAGCCTATCCATGTTGACATGAAGCTTGTACCATTTATTACTTGTCTTCTTAAATACAACTTGACAAGGCCCTGGGGTGATGAATATTGTTGTAGCAGGTGTATACATAGCTGTTACCCACATCTAGTGGTTGATTGCTTCTGTCAAAATATTGAATGAAGTCTCCTGACCAAAGGTTGCCCTCCTCCACAACTGGGAGGCTTCAAAACCCTCATCTTGACACTAGAGTTATTAGAAAATAAATTCAGTATTTTTTTTTTCCTGGGGAATCAATTCTCAGTTAACATTACCTTCCTTTTGAACCCAAGGTTTGAATAAAAGTAGGAGAGTGAATAAATTGTGGTGGAATATTGTAATCCCAACACTGGGAGAGCTGAATCAGGAGGATCATAAGTTCAAAGCCAATTTGAGCTGCAAAGCAAGGCCTTAACCAACCAACCAGTCTTCCGAGCAACCACACTTGCTTGTACTGAGCAAAATCTTTCGTAAGGTCATAGACCTGAGGACATGAGCTTTTCTAGTGTTGGTGCCTTAGTTTGGCAAAGGACATGCTTAGGTTAATATCTCCTGGGGAGGCTGGGTGTACTTTGTTCAGTAATTAAGCAGGCCAGGTGACAGTGTGGAAAACCATATTATGTCTCACTCATGATGCGTCTGTATTTCAGTTGATAGTGATTAACCTTGGCTATAAATTTGTCTTAGGGTAGGAGTTCTCAGGCACACCACACGGTGGAGAAAGTGACGAGGAAACCAAACAGTAGCTAAGAATGTTTGAGAGATGTGTGGAGAAGGTTCAGGTCTGGATTGAACACTGTTTAAAAACAAAACAAAACCCATAAAATCAAAATTATAGCCCAGAGGCGATTCTAGGCATAGCATTCTAGTATTGCTAAGAGGGAGGCTATTTGTGGAGACACCAGATGGAATGGTTCAAAGGACTTCGTAGAGATGCGCATCCTGGTTTTCTTCTCTCACTTTCATTCAATTCAGCTGTAATTCATTAGGCAATCTTGATAAGGCAGCTATGGGCTACACTTCATGTAGTGTTCCTGGTGATAGCAACAAATGATGCTTAGTTTTGGACTCTTTTATTTAATTAACATTTGGTGAATGTTCTTCAGTGAATACCATTAGTGTGGAGGCAAAGATATTCATACAGTATGCACTGAGAAATCATGAGACAGCTTAATCAATGAAGGTCAATAAATAAGCAAAAGTGGGGCTGGAGAGATGGCTCAGTGGTTAAGAGCATTGCCTGCTCTTCCAAAGGTCCTGAGTTCAATTCCCGGCAACCACATGGTGTCTCACAACCATCTGTAATGGGATTAGGCATACACACAGACAGAATATTGTATACATAATAAATAAATAAATGTTTAAAATAAATAAATAAGCAAAAGTTTTAGGCCATGAAAGTTAATTTTCCTGTTTTCAAAAACCTGTGTATACTCCACAAAGTCTATTTGCCTTGAAAGAAATCTAAAAGCACATAAAATATAGGAGATAAAAAGAACTAATCTGTAACTATCCCTCTCTCCAGATATATAATTACACTTAACAGATTCTATCTTTAAAACATTTTTTCCTCTTAGAGTTATTTTAGAAAATAAGAAAGCTTTAAAAAAATTATAGAATGTGAAAGAATTGGCATTTCGGTAAAAAAAATTCAAAATATGCTTCCTCAATTTTATTACCCATTGGGAGCAGTGTGATTTGGGTAGAAATGCCACTGGTTAATTTATTCATTAGATTCATATCAGGACTGGGCCTCCTGGTGAAGTAAGAGGGGTTAGTTGAGGATCTGCTGCGAGGTGATTGTTTTCCAGAGCTACACTCTAGAGAGTGTGTCTGTCAACCCACTTTTGAGACTGTTTATCCAGGTTTAATGCAGCATGGTGCAATAGATCATTCTAATAATACCACTCTGTACAGGACTGTGGATGTTGAAAATAAAAGTTCTTTGTCCCTAGACTAATAAAGTAGGCTTGACGTGATCTTTTCTGGTTTTTTAAAAGGTTAGAGAGATGGTCTATGACACTACTCCCTACATGGTGACACATTACCTGAAGAAGGCAATGTGTTCACCCATCTGGTAAAAACCAGTGCCGAGCCTATGGTAAGTATGTCTGGAGAGCTTCCTTCACAGAAGATATTACCTACATAATTGTCTGTTGGCAATGAAAACTCCCTGTTGGCAATGAAAACTCCCAAAGCCGGAATGTATTTAAGTTACAGAAGATTTCTCTTAGCATATATGAGGCCCTCAGTTTGAACTTCAGCACTAGAAAAATGCTCCCAAAACCAAGAAATAAATAATTACATCAGAATTTATTCCTTCAAAAGTGTCTCTGTCCTTAATAGCAAGTATAAAAAGTGAGTCAAATTACCATCTGTATTGATTGTTATTTGTGGATATAGTAGGAAGCAGAAATGTACTCCTGGCTGGATGTGTGATTATTTAAGTATGTGTTTGGGGATAACCTGGAGGAGAGATGCATTGTTCAGTTTTAAAAATGTAATGCTAATAATCAAGACTATAGTAGTGAAGAGGGCAGGAAAATTAAAATATATACCTTGAGAAGATGTGTGTGTGTGTGTGTGTGGTGTGAATGATTGTGTTTGTGTAACACACACATGCAGAGAAACAGAGACAGAGAGAGGGAGGAGAGAATTTGGTCATCCAGCCAATGTTGTACTTGAACTCACCGTCTTCTTGTGTCAGTCTCTTGAGTGCTGGGATTACAAGTAATGTCACTATGAGTAGCTGGTTAGACATCTTTGGTGGGATGAATCTGCAATAGATCTTACAGTTACGCTCACACATGGTTGTCAGACTTACCAAATAAAAAGAGGGAGGCACTTGAATTACAATCAGAAAAGTAACATTTATTTCTGATCCCCACCCCTACTACCTTCTCAGTGTTGATAACTGTCCTTGCTGTATGCGTGCCATAGCTCTCATTACACTGATGTAAAATCATCCCATCATTTTAACTCCTGTGTATATTGACATTTCTGGCTTAAACCAAACATTCAGATAATAGTTGTGGACAAATGAAAGAATGGAAGCACACCCTTGCTTCAAAGACACAGCAATGTGTGAAGCTGGTGATGTGTGACGCTGAAGGTCAAGGCTAGAACAGTAGGTAGGACCAAAGAAGGCCCTGCAGGTTTATGGCACAGAGTGACAAGCCTAGATCTATGTTTAGGAGTGAATATGGACCTATGACGAGGTGAGCTTAGCGGTAACTGGAATGCGAGCCAGAAGTAAGGAAGCAGCATGCCTCGTACCTTGTAACCTGGGCTGGTGATATAGATGCTCAATATTTGTGTCTGGGAGTGCCAAGGATAGTCATATCCCACGATTGCGGTTAGCAGCGACATAGGGAAGACCAGCTGTAAATTTCTCCTCATAGTTCAGTCCAGGATTAATGCTGCACACCACTGACACACTGACATAATGTCATGGGGAAATTAAGACGCTACTCCCTGTTCTTAGCAGGAGGAAGCAGAGGCCCGAGTTGGGAGTAAGCAACTGTATTGCAGTAGTTACCTGTCTGAGCAGAGGACAGACCAGCTGCGGTCAAACAGCTAACAAATTCTTACTTATCTATGTTTATATAGTTTTTGAAATTATCATATAATTATATCAGTTTTCCCTGGCAGGTTGCTCCCTGCCACCTCTGACGTATGTTCCCCATCTTGTTCTTTCTCAAATTCATGGTCTTTTTAAAAATGATATGTATGTAACAATTATATTTACAATTAAGTACATATTTAACATAGATGAAATAATAAAACCTATATATATTCTTAGATATAAAGCTCCAACATGCCCGGTCCTTATAATGTTACTTTGTATGTATATGACTTCAGGGCTGAACACTGGTACTGAATAACCAATCAGGGGGCAGATTATTTCTTCAGCTCTCAGCATTCTTTAGTTTCCTGCAGTTTCGTTAAGGCTCCAAGAGCTTTCAGACTTGCACATTAGAATATTGACTGGTGTTGGGCAGGTTTTATTTAGGCAGCCATTTGGATGAGATGTCATGGGTATAGCTTCTCTGACATTTCTAGGAGACAATCTCACAGCAAAATTCCCATTCTTTTGGCTCTTACAATCCTTCCGCCTCATTCTGAAACGATCCTGGAGCCTTAGGGGCAGGTGTTGAGCTGTAGATGTGTTAGTTGGTACCGGTTTCTGAATTTTGATTGGTTGTAGTTCTCTGTAATGGCTTCTGTCTGCTGCAAAAAGAAGGACTACACTTAAACATAGATAGATAGATAGATAGATAGATAGATAGATAGATAGATAGATAG
>LOEQ01004882.1:129398-157214 GCA_001685075.1 Bramus lutescens | reverse complement strand
ATAGATAGATAGATGATAGATATGATGGATAGATAGATGATATATAAATGATAGGTAGATGATAGATAGATGATAGATAAATGATAGATAGATAGATAATGATATATAAATGATAGATAAATGATTGATAGATAGATAGATGATAGATATGATGGATAGATAGATGATATATAAATGATAGATAAAAAGCTGATAGATAGATAGATAGATAGATAAAATAGTATAAATAACTAAAAAAACTTTAACAATACAAAAAAAACAGTTCACTCCTCCATCTTTCCTGCCTCTCCATCCCATACTCATTTGTCATAGCAGCCTTGGAAACTGTGGTGTGTCACACAGTATACATACCCCTTTGCCCAAACAGCTTTATTTGCGAAGATTCATTGCAATGATTCGTTGGTTTGGTTCAAAACTTCTGGCTTCTGGTACACTATCAGTACTGGACCATTACTGAAGCTTCTCTTGGATATCCTGCTGTTGTCCAGAGTTTTGGAGATTCTGCGGCTATGGTCCCTTCACGTGCTACAGCAGGTCATAGATGGGGTAGATGCTGGGGTGAGCCATCTGAAAACCCTGGAAATGGGCCTGGGTGGCCGCTGAGTTGGTCAGTCTGGACCTCCACTAGGATCGCTCTCTTCAGGCGAGGGTCAGGGACAGTTCTCTAATGCACATGGTGAGAGGTAGGGCCAGCTCTCCCTTTGTGGGGGTGGGAGGTGGAAGGGTTGGGAAGTGGGAGGGTGTGGGGGTGGGAGGACGGGAGGTGGGATGGGTGGGTATTAGGGTAAATATTTATAATACAGTTAGGAAGTATGTTGCTTTAGTAAAGTGGCAGTTATCGGTTATCATCCAAGATCCATGATTTTACTAATCATGGGTAGTTGGCCAGGTCTGGCACAAAGCATAATTTCCCTTTTTGTTGATTTACTCTTTTAACAAGTTCTTGAGACTCTGATTTTTGGAACCTAGTTGGAAGACATGAATCTTTTCTGCGTTAGTCAGTTCTTAGAGAGATCAAATCACTTGCCAGGAACCTACCTTTGCTTCTTGCGTAGGCCCAAGAGACAGAATTCTTCAGCCCTGAGCTCCCATCAGCATCCGAAAGGTGCCTTACAGTTAGAGAGAATTCCTAACTCCCAAGTCCACTCAAAGGATTCATCACATCAAGCCTTATCTTGCCTTTCCAGCAGGGACAAAATAAGGGTTCCTGTGCCTGTTAACTTTACTCCTGTTGCCACCAAAATAGCCCTGGTGCTTGACCTGTGGCCTCTCTTGGGAATGGTCAGTAAAAAGCTGTCTTTTCAGTGGCAATTCCCTCCTGGCCTGTTGACCTCATCAGGCTGAACCATTCATGTCACCTACATTTTAAAGCAGAGATGTTGACGATTCAGAGATTTAAAACAACAACAACACAAAACCCAAACATTTGCTCAGAGGAGCCCTATCACTTTGTTTATTAGTATTCATCATAGAAAAATCACCCCTACAGTGCATTTAGAAATTCTAGAGCATCTTTGGAGTCCCAGAGGTCTAAATACAACAAGAAGACTGAAATTTTCATAGAGAGGCAAATATTTCTTCATCCTGTTTTCTTTTTCTTTTCCTCTCTCTCTCTCTCTCTCTCTCTCTCTCTCTTTTAAATTCTGTTTTGTTTGTTTGGCTGCCTGATTTTAAGAGACAGGAAGAAAGGGAGTGAAGTTGGGGGAGGTGGAAAAGGTCTGGAAGGAATTTGGGGAGGGGATACTGTGATCAAAATATATTTTTCAATAAAAAATTCTTTAAGCAGTAAATCTTTTGGAAAACAAGCAATGCAGTATATAAGATACTGAGGACACCTTTTGTAGGGAGAAGCTGAGTGCCTCTTTTCACAATCAACTTTGAATCTTCCCTGTGGATTCCAGGAAAGGTGATCCCTGGCAGGGACCTTGGTTTAATTAGGGTCAGCATGATAAACTCCTCTCACTCCTTCCTCCAAGCTTCTCTCTTCTGGCTTCCTCATTTCTCAGAACCCTGCCTCCTATTTCTTGCCTAATTGTCTTGATAGCACCAGCTGCTCTGTGAAGTCTGTGCCAGCTTCCCAGGCTCACAAAAGAGCTATAATACAACATATGCCAGACCCTGTTGGAAGCACCTCAGGAATTAACCAACGTAATCAGCAGGGCAGTGCTATAGGGCTCTGCTTTTGTATCCTGACTTTACTGTTGAGTAACCTGAGTAGAAGCAAAAGAAGCAAGGATGAATGGAGCCAGCATTGTAAAGCTTAAAAGTGTTCGGACGCCACAGGTATTCAAGAAACATTACTAGAATAAATAAAAAAGAAATCAGTGGGAAACAAGGAGCTACCAAACCCTCTGTCTCTGTCTGTCTGTCTGTCTGTCTGTCTGTCTGTCTGTCTGTCTGTCTGTCTGTCTGTCTGTCTGTCTCTCTCTCTCTCTCTCTCTCTCTCTCTGTGTACTCTGAATAAGAACTAAGAAATTTCAACCATGTACAACTTTATTAAGATTGTGTTGGGGTAGGTAAGGACTTAGAAAATTAGGAGAGAAATAGATTCAAAGGCAAGTTCAGATTTTCAAATGATTGCTCTTTGACAAACAGTGTTCAAATCTCTCGTTCCTGTTTACTTTTAAATGAAACAGAAGAGCAGACACGGGCAGTGACTGTGAGGTTAACAACGAACTTGCACAGAAGCTGATCTAAAGCTGAAAAGCAAATTTATGACTGTGTGACTAGCTCTCTCCTGTCTCAAATATGCAGCTTTCACTTCAATAAAAATGGGAACAACCTCAAGATGTGGGGCGCCCAGTTCTTTGTTCTTTCTGCTGGGCACACCGACTCTCCAGTTTGTCATTTTAGGTCTACTTCATTAGAAGGAGAACTGTTCTTGCTTCTAGGCTTTGTTTCATTCTTTGTCTGGAACAGTGTTCTAGGAGAGTCATCCATGAACTTAGACTGCCTCATCTAAGAACTAGTGTGATCCTTTTCCAGTAACAAACGTCACCACTCAGAATTAGAGAACCATTCAAAGAAAATTCAATTTAAGTTTTACTTTGGTGCAACAAGATGATTTCATGAGTCTTTACTTGTAGAGAATTAAAAAAATAAATTTTCAAGAAAATATTTAAAACCACATAAATACACCAATTTATCTTTAGCTTTTATACACATGTAAGACACTAATTCATTCTTTCACATTAAATAAAGCAAACATTAAAAGAAGTGCATCAGCTTAAGTTCAACCAGAAAAGCAGAAGCAACAGCAGATGTTAGGAGATCCATTTTGAGGAACTCAATTTTGTCACTGTGGTGCAGTTTGGATAAGTTTCACATATGCAGGGCAGAATTGGTGCCTCCAGAGAACTTCCCTAGTGAAACCGTCATTCAATTCTTAAGGTCTTTCCACAGACAGAGCCAGGATTCCTGCATGATTTAAGCAAACCTCACTTATTTCTGATTCCATCATCTTCACGTCAACATCTCCATTTATATTTGCATAGCATATTAGAAATATAGTCTGGCTGAATTCACACAGAACCCTTACTACTAAGTAATGTTCTCAGTTTCTTTTATGTTTATGTAGAAAAATAAAAAAATAATTCTTCAGAAATATTGTACTGTATAGATATTTTGCTTGAATTGACTTCCTTCAATTTTATTAAAGTAGTGTAACCCAATTTACTGGTAATTTTTTGCTTCTCTCTCATATTCCATGTTTGTTTCTCCAGAGGAATGGAACCAGTAGACCAAGGAGTACATTTGTACATGTGTGTATATATGTATGTACATGAGTGCATGTTTGTGATAAGTAGAGATTTATTGGAGTGTCTGCTTAGTCTGAATGTAGATGGATAGTCCTATAATAACTGTCTGCAGTCTAGGGAGCTGGGAAACTAGTAGTTACTCTAAAAATTTCTAAACAAGAGGGACCCATGAAGAAACCTCATTCTAAGTCTGACGATCTGGAGGTTCCTAGATAGACCCTGGAAACAGTTCAAGTTTCAAGGTTTAGTCCACTGTCCGTGGATGTTAACAATAGCAAACCAAAAAAGCAAAATACCCGACCAAACCAAAACTCATGCAGCCAAGGGAGCCTAGTGTGCACTTGTAGGCGTGGTTATCCCTTTGGTTGTTTATTTGATCTTGATGCCCAGACTTTTGGTTTCTGTAGCTCACACAGTTCATGTGCCAACTGTTTCTGCAAAACCCTTCACAGACATATTCAGGAGTGTGCTTAATAACGTTTCTAGGTGTCTCTCGTCAAGTGGACACCCAGTGTTCGTCACCACATCTTCTGACAGTATCCCTGGGCCTCAGTCACCTCATATGAAAAGGAAATAATTATAGACTTCCAGAAGATCTGTTGAGTTAACTTTTGAAAATTCATGGCTACTTTGCCACCAGGTTGACAGATGGCTCTTCTTAAATTTTACATGGTCACTGTTTCAAAACACTGAATATGTTCAAAGATGTTTGCTAAGCAAGCTTGTGTTTCTATGTCACTCTGTTTTGACATACATAAGTGTGCTTTGCTATTATCTTATATGCGCTGAAGATACCAAAATGAAGAGGAAGTTGTTTTCTCCAGCCTAAGTTCTGGACTTGAATTTCAGGTATCTGGACCTTTGCTTGCGTGGCTCTGGATGTGAGACAGGATGCAGTACTAAAGTCAGTCTTTTAAGGGGGCATTACCATGCTTCATTGATGAGGGAGTAGGGAAAACACGAATTTACTTCCTCAATTCCTTTTCTCCTGGCATTTCTGACAATGGACAGGGATATGCACTCTTTTTTTGATAGCAGCAGTGCTTGTTGGTGTGAGATGGTGTGAGATGTCTCCTTGAGACCTTCAACTTCTAATGGAAAAGAGATGCATAGTAACAGAGCAGGGAGAAGCAGAACCAAGTAGTCCACGTGGTATAACAGTTTAAAAGACTCACAGAAATACGGTTTAATGGGCAGGTTATTCGCATCCTCTAGTCTGCTAATTTAAAAGAATAGTCATCTTTCAGAATCTCTACAATTTTAAGTTTACATACATTTATTTATTTGACTGCTAACACTATTACTTGTCCAGTAGCCACCAAAATCAATGCAAAACAGAGTGTAGTCTAATTGCTACCCATTCTTTTAGAAAAAAAACGAAGGAGAGATGAAGTCAAAGCAGCCTTTATTGATCTGTTATTGTGTACGTTAAAGCACACCTTAACTTGTAACTCGTAAAGACAATGGAGGTGAGAGCACAACTTTCAGGAGTTAGTTCTCCCTTTCTACTCTGGGTTCCAGGAGTCAAACTCAGAGCGCCAGGCTTCTGGAACAAGCACTTTCTCCTACTGAGTCATCTTACCATCCCTCATATAGACATGTTTAAAGCAATATATTCTAGGAAATATTAGCATTTTCTTTTTGGTTTTACAAAAAACAATATAGCACTATATTATAATAAATAATTAGGTATTATAAAATTATAATTGTATGATATTTACTCCATGTAGATGACCAGGTCTATTGCCATAAAAATGTAACGTGAATCGTAAAAGAAAATAATAATTAATTATAACATTGTATTGTGGATTCTATTGTTGTCTTTGTAAGTACTCTACAGTCCTCTGGATTTGTTCCTACAGGAGTTACAAATGAGCAGAGTGAAGACTTCTTGGGGCTGTTAGTACACACCAGGGAAGTCTTCTGAGTTCTCTTGACTCCAGACTCTACTCACAGAAGCTGATGATCCAGTTCTGCCAGGCGGAAAATGAATGCCCACTTTACCTCCATTTTTGTTTGAAAGTCCAGAACTAGCTTAGTGTGACGTTTTGCCCATTGCTGATATTGTAGTTTTTGTCCAGCTGATAAGATTTAGCAGAACCACAGACCCATCCTTTCTCCTGATGGCTCCTCGCTGAGGTAGATACTTTTTCTACAGTGCTTTGCAAGATATTAAGAATGTTCTTGGGCAATGTAAAATTAAATATGACTCTAATTTATAGATTTATGGGTGATGCTTTTAGATTCAATGTACACATTTCCTATGAATAATTCAAAGAAAAAAGAATACTCAGTAGAGACTTTGAGCAATGGATATAAAAGTCAGGACATCAAGGGAATAATCATCTTTTAATCTTTTCTTTATTAAATTTTAATTTAAAAAGCATTTGGCTGAATATTGTTTTACTTCCATTATCATTAAAAAGTCATGGTGCTTGCTTGGTATTATTTTGAGTGCATACACCAATACAATGATTTGTTAGTATTTGAAACTTCCTTGTGTAAACAGTGATTGTTTAATAACTGTACATTTAAGAGGAAAGGTTAACGTTCTTTGTGGAAATTAGGTTTCAGCAGTAAATATGTAAACCCATGCACATATACATACACCACACATATTTATTCATAGTGCACGTGTGCACACACACATACACACACACACACACGCACACACTCACACTGACGAGTTCCATCAGTCAGAACTGTGTCCTGCTCTGCTTCTTCTTAGGCACTTTCCTCCCAGTCAGTTATGGTAACATTAAGTCACATTGGGGTTTTCTGTTTTAATGTATCTCTGCCTGTTCACTTATGCATTAGCCTAAATAGATTTTCTTTGTTTATGTTCACAGAAACCGTGGTCCCAAACTCATTTTGTGGTTTCTCATGGCACTGGAGATGCCATCCAGAGTTCTCTTTCCTGCTCATTCACTGTGCCACAGACATGCCAACTCCCAATTTTAGGACCTGAGGTCCTGACCTGCTGCTCTTGGACCGAATGAACCTTAGATCACTCTTAAGTATGAGTAACCTTCTTAGGTCTTTCAATCCCTGCTCTTTCAGGGACTCTATCACTATCAATAATCAGATATTCAGAAATTTGTTTACTCATTTAAACCAGCCCCATGAGGTCTGACGCAAAAATGAATAAATACTAGACTTTTCAAATAGGACGCTAATGGGAAGGAATTCAGGGCAACAGGCCTGGTTCTAATTAGCACTCCTGAAACTGACCTGAACAGGAAATTTTCACTGCTGTGTTTACACTGATTCCATCCCTTACCCCTGTCATTCCTTTGCTTCTACGTTCTCCTAATCTCAGCTTGAAGGCATGAAAATCACCAGAAAATACGAATCTCCATCTTTATCCCAGCATGGCACTCGTTTCTTTTTTTCTACTTTTACCAAAAGGTATGAGGTGTGTTCTTCAGTTACAGAGCAGGTAGAGTCAAGTTGCTATTTTTCTTTGAAATGGAGCTCCGAGTTGAGCACATGCTTCTACAGACACACAGACACAAACGCACATGCGCACACAGGCTCACAAAACACACAGTGTGAATGTGTATATAATTCTACATTGTGCTTTAACATATAAATAGTATATTTATTTAAATATATACCTTCAAATTCATAAACTTATAAAATAGAACTTGATATATATATTTATATATATTCTCTCCTTACTTAATTACTACTGCTTTTGAATGTAAGAGATCCAAGTTCATTTTAACAGGAAATATATATTTTAGCAAGTTAATTTTTTGACAAGTTGATATTTCTCACATTTTGTAGCCATCTGTCACTCAGTAACTATAAAAATCAAATGTATCAGAGACTAACCTTTGATTTATAAAGAAACATGTATGTACATTTAAGAACTTTATACCCTGCCCCCTGGAGGGTTAGGGCAATTTTGCTATGAAACAATACTGACCTCTTGTGGTCAGGATAATTTGTTAACTTTAATTGTTTGTATTTTATCAGTAGTTTTTCTGTCTAACAATTTTTCTATCACTGTAATTTTTATTTTTTTGCCCCCCAAACATACTATGATGTTGGTAGTCTAATTCTATCTCACCAAGACGGGCGTAGGAAATGGTCCATGTTGGAAGAAAGCCCAGCTCCAGTGGTGAGAAGTCAATGTGCTGTAGCTGCTGACTTCAGAGAGGCTGTTTCTTTCTAGAACTTTTCTACAAAAGCTGCCTCTTAGCTCTAAAAGCACTGGAGCTCGTTGTTTCCTTTATTCACCCAAAGCTATCATTCTCTCTACCAGTTTATTTCCACAATATGCCGTGCAATTCTTGGTTATCCGGATCTTACTCGCGGCTGTCTTTACTTCCCCTACAAGGACTGTGTCCCAGTTCATCTCTAACCTAACCCAGCCTCTGACCTCTGGTTCTCTGGTCTCATCTGTTTCCTTTCCCACACTTGGGCTGCCCACAGATGATTTGTCTTTTCACGGACTGGTAAGCAGGGAACTGGGAGTCCCGGTTTGAAATGATTTGAAGATTTGACCCAGAGTAATTTTAAGTAAATTCTAACGTAAGAACAAAAAGTTGGGCCTGTGTTGTCATGATCATCTCTTACCCACTTTGTCTTCTAGAAATTTATTCCTATTGTCTTTTGTAGCAGCACCAGCTAGCAAAGGCTTGGAAGGAAAGTATTTTTTGCCCCTCCCTCTGTGTGTGTGTGTGTGTGTGTGTGTGTGTGTGTGTGTTGGTGTGTTGCTGTGGGGGTGAGGGGGTGTCATAGTATGTGAGTGTGTCTCTGTGTGTGTGTGTCAGTGTGGGGATATGTCCGTGTGGGGTTTTGAGGGGTGTGGGGGTATGTGGAGGTGTGGGGGTGTGTCAAAGTGTGTGTGGGGTGTGTGTACATGTGTTGGTGTCAAGGTGTGGTGTTGGCTGGAGGTGTGTTGGTGTGGCTGTGTGTGGGTATGTGTGAGTGTGTGAATGTGTGGATATTGAGGGTATGGGGATGTGGGTGTTGGGAGAGTGGGGTATGGGGACTAGTCAGAATCTGTGGCTTCCTGCTGCATTAACCCATCCCAAAGCTCCTCTTTTGGTGAGTTATTTCCTTGCTTGCTCCATATGGTCTCTTGTTGAAATGCTACAGAGAGTTTCCAGTCAACTGCCACTAGAGCCTGGTAATTCAGACTTCTTTGTTTAGTTCAGGGAACTTCCTGGTCTTCTGCACACATTCCTTCAAACCCATTTTCGTCTTGGATCTTGAGACAGCTTTGCTGAAGTTACTTTTTCCTTCCCATGACCGCTACGAGAGAGGCCACTCTGGTAAGAGCTTCCTGGTGATTCCAGTCTTGTTGATTGTGTCTCAGTTCCCATGACAACCAACCATCAACACATTGGCATAGGTGCCTGATAAGGAAGTGGTTTGTTTTCACCTGGTTCCTCTCAGCGAAGAAGCCTAAATACAGGGCTCAAACTCACAGCCAAAGCCACATGTCAGAAGAAACGGGAAGCAGATAGTGGCAGGCTAAATTGCTTTTTCGATTTCCCTGTGAGGCAAATGTTAGGAACTCAGGTTTGGAGAGGAAGGAGTTTGAAATTTGGTGCCCAGGGCCACAGAACTAGTAAAGAATTGATTTGAACATGTCAGCTGCATTAAATTCTTGGGTGTTATAGCAAGTTACTACAGCTGAAGTGGTCTTAAACAGAATTATTGAATTATTATCTCATCCTGAAGGTCCAGCATCAACAGAATCAGTTCCACCTGGAGCTCAGTGATTGTCTTTGCCCTGAGCTTTGGTGGCTGCTGGAAGATCCCTTGTCTGGAAGGACTGTCATTACAAACTCTGCCCCTTATCTCATGATTCTCACTCTGGGTATATATACCTGTCAAGCCTCCTCTTTCCTTTTGCAACGGTCAAACTGCCCATTGTTTTTAGTACTACTTACTCAAAAATCAAGGCTGATCCCAGCCTAAGGTTCTGTGTTACAATTGCTAAGACACTATTTCAAATGTCATATCCACAGGTTACAAGGCATTTGGGATATATAGGACTTGGACATATCATTTTGGAGGCACATTATTTGTCTTAGTTACTTTTCTATTGTTTTAACAAAACACCATGACTTATTGAAGAAATTGTTGGATGTGGGTCTCACGGTTCCAAAGGATTAGAACCCATAACACCAACGGTGGAGAGTGTGGTAGTATCAGATAGACAGACATGGCACTTGAGCAGCAGCTGCAAGCTTACATCTTGATTTGTAAACATGAGACCAAGAGAGTCTGTTGAAACCTGAAAGTATTCCCCCAGTGACACACTGCTTCCAATAGGGCTACACTTTTATAACCCTTTCCAAACAGTTCCACCAACAGGGAGCCAACTGCTCAAGTATCTTAGCCTTGGGGGGGGGGCTTCTTTTAGACAGAAGTTTCTGTCCCGCCCAGTCCTGCAAGTGTTCAGTCCCAAAGAAACACACAGAGGCTTATAGTAATTATAAAATGTTTGGTCTATTAGCTCAGGCTTATTTGTAACTAGCTCTTACAACTTAAATTAACCCGTAATTCTTATTTATGTTTAGCCACATGGCTTGGTACCTTTTCTTACTGAGGCATCCTCATCTTCTTCTCTGTCTTGCTGGTGACTGACTCTGCCTTTCCTCTTCCCAGAATTCTCTTAGTCTATACTTTCTGCCTGGCTACAGGCCAATCAGCAGTTCATTGAACTAATACAAGTGATAATTTTTTACAGTGTACAAGACCATTATCCCCCAGCACATTTTCATTCAAACCACTACACTGTTCAATCCATTACAACAACGTTTAATGTATATTATAAACCTTTCGTATACCAATGAGTTTATGGCTTGCAATTTAGTAATAATTTACATATACTCTCTAGGTGTAAGTCCAGTATCTACTCAAGCAACTACTGTTAAAGACCATGCTCATCCATCATCTATAATCCCTTTGTGCCATCCAGTACACTGGAAAACACTCAGCATAGGAAGGAACTGACTAGGAGGGAACACTGGGCATCACTATGGTGAGGCATCCTTGGATGGAAAACTCCTCCCACTTCTTCATTGCAACCTGTAGACAGACATCTATGGATAAAGTTATTATCATGTGGATGCAAAGGCAAAGAAGCATGTTGGAACACAGGTAAGAGGTTGACCTTTGAGTAAGTACTTCATGCTTGACCAGGTCACCTATTCTATGATACACCTAAAATAGTTAACCTGCAACTGACTTATGAATAGCTGAGGAGCTTAGCAAGATTGAAAAAAACAACTTCATAAATTTATTTTGAAAGTAATTACTGAGATATAATTGAGCCTCAAGAGAGTATGTATCTTATAATTTGTATGAATGCTGTTCCTGAAATCAAGGGCCTGGAACTTCAGAACTGTAAGAGAAGATTTTTTTAAATGTCCCTAATAGAGAAAGCTTTAAAGCTAAACAATGACACTGTTTACTGCTTTTCAGTCCTGAAGTTTCAGAGTTTCTTTGGTGACTTCACTGGAGGGAAGTTAAAAATAGTGGGATTAATTCCAAACCCAACAAAGCCTGACTGTGCATTTCAAAACTTGATTTGCATTCTAAGTATCCAGGGGTTAGGGATTTTGTTTGTTTGCCTTTGTTTCTCTCTTAGTCCTTCAGAATGTGGTGTAAAAGACATCATACTTAAAGGAAATGCAGAGCCAGAGGCTGACTGTAGGTGCGAGGGTCTGCTTGGAAGACTTCTCTAGAAGACTCAGCTTTCCTGGATGTTCCCAAAGTGACTTGTTCTCCCACTGTGGATGTGGGTATAGGATGACTATACCCCAACTTTTGAGCTGTCTTGAAAAGATGCAAAGACTAAATTTTAGAATGAATAAATCTACGATGAGAAAATGAGATCAGGAAAGGCAAGTCATGGTATTCCTTTTGCTTTCTTCCTGCTTGATGTCCTGTAGGCTGGGAACTAGAAGGGCCTGCTACTTAATGCTGGAGCCAGGCCAGCAGCACCCCCTTGTGGTATCTCTGGGCATTAAAAAAATCTAAATAGGATTTAAAATGTCCAGGACAAGCTAAATCTGAATTATAAGCAATAGTTTACTTTTGTTGTTGTTGTTTTCTGATTGGCAGTGTAGCTCATTTTCTCTCTTACACTGACATTTCAGTTAAATCATCAAGAAATTCTTCAGGCTTTACGTTTATGGATGAACTCTGTGGCTTGGCACAGACCAAGTCTAGTGTTCCGAAGTGAACTTATTTTCAGTACTGTAAGAACCAGTCCTCGGAGAGAAACTTCCAGGTCAGTTCCAGCTCAGTTCCTCTAAGTTCCATGTCCAAAGTGTGTGGTTTTCTCAGTAAGTGGGTCTTACTTTTGATTTCTAGAAGGTAACCAAGTCAATGGCACTAGCCTATTTAATTTTGGGAATCTTTCGGACCCCCTGAACCAACACCTTAAGGGGAGCGTTCCTATGCTTTTGTTAGTTTATGGCTCTTCATAAGAGCCTTATCACTCCAAGTGGCAAAATATATATTCAACTTTAAAGTAAACATAGACATGAGACAATCTTTCTCTATGGCCATTTCAAATGTCCTCAGTGTTATTTATGCCTCCTCTTGCTTTCTCCTTCTCTACTGCCGTTCTCTTCCCATTTCCAGTGAACTTCCTGTCCTGGTTTTTCCCATTCCCCCTCTGTAACACTTGTGTCCTCTTCCTCTCCTCTCTAAAGCCTCTTCCCCTTCCCCGTGATCTCTTCCCGCTTTCTTGGCTTCCGTGGTCACTTGCTAACTTACCTCTGAAGATCCACAAATGAGACACCTTAAGAACACGGAGCATTCATCTTCCTCTGTGTGGCTTCAGTCAGTAACATATTTTAGTTCTATCAATTTAAATAACTCTGAACATAAGTCATTGCCAAAAGTCCGTGCCAAGTTCTTGTCTTTGAGGAGTCTGAATATTTATTTATAAAATATGCTTTTCTCATGACTAAATAGGTTTCCCCTGATGTAGTGCTGGTGATGTAACCTAGGGCCTCAAGCATTAAAGTACTCTACCCTAGCCATTCTCCTGGCTCAGGATGAAGTATCTAATTACTCTCATTGCTTTTGTTATTCCCTTTACATTTCTTGGAAGTCAGTGTATAACTTCTGAGGACTTCCTCATCAACCACTAAAATCCGTATCTCACGCAACACTTCATAAACCAGTCCCTTCTTAACTTGAATTCTATGTGAAATTCTTTGGAAATTAAACTTTATATGTTACAGGTACAGGTCCCTCAGAGCAAACTATAGCTTTTAGGGACTTTGCATTCTGAAAAACAAAAACAGAAACAAAAACAGCCCCCCCCAAGAAAACCAAAACAAATATAAAACAAAATTTAAAAACCCTCCATGTTTCAAATCAGAGAATTAAAACTCAGAATTAATGCATGTCATGGGACCAAGTATGTGGCATTGAGCTTTTCTCAAATGCCAGACACACTGGCACGCCAATGAAACCAGTAGTAAAATTCTTCTCAACAATGTTTTAACTTTCAGCCTCATTTTTTTTTCTTGCTCAGCCACTTCCCCGTCTGTCCCTTCAGGTTTGTTTTACCTGAAATAATGCAGATGGGGGGAATTCAAAAGTCATTTAATGTATAATTTGTCCAGAGACCGTCACAGATTATATTTAGAGGACTGTAAATGAGTGCTCAATTGTAGAAACAATTAGTTCTAAGGCACCTGGTTTCAAGGCCCAGGTGTCTGCCTTCCTGGTACTCTGGTCCTATGAAAATCTGGGCTGTGATTCAATATGGCAGCTATGAGGAGGGCAGAGGGGGTACTTGTAAGTGCCAGGAGATATACCTGGAATTACCAGGCACTAGAAGGGATCACGAGAAACACAATGGAACCCACTTTATGAGTTTATTAAGAGAGAGAAAGATACCTATTTAGGCCTGAGGAAGTGGTGCAGGAAGAGAGCATGGAGCAGGCTTGTCCAGCTTTTAAAGGCTGCCTAGTGCATGCACACAGGGGCTTATGTAGCTGTGTCATGCATAGATCACATGACCATGTTGTACATAGATTGTGTAGGGCTTGAGAGCCCTGGGTGGCTATGTAAGTTGCCTGAATGCCTGATGGCACATGCATGGCCCTGGAACCGGGAAGGGCCAGTGCTCAGACATTTTGCCAAACTGCTGGGTGGTGGAAATGATAACAATACTTGTATAATTACCCTGAAACACAGAATCTCGATATTTGGGAGTCATTTCCCTCCAGGTCTGAATTCTCTTGAACTTGAAAGGCAACAGAAGAACTCATTGTGAATACTGGAACTCTGTAATCATTTAAAGACCTCAACAGTGGCACTTTCTACACCCTTTTCTCTTTTCAAGCAGACTTTGGAATGAAAAATGTTTAGGTTTTAATCTGCCACAAACTTCTATAGCTTTGTTTCTATGTAACATATTGTACTAAAACTTAGCAGTAAAAAAACACTAGACATTTATTATGCTGATTTTGTGTTTCAGGAATACAGTCATAATTTAGTTGGGTCTTTGGGCTCAGGGTGTCTCAAAGGCTGGAGTCAAAATGTGAGCAGGGGCTGTGCCCTCACATCATGGTGAACCTTGGACAAGTTGTGTAAGTGGTGGCTGCATGTGTTACTTTCTTCTTAGTTTCTCTCCATGAAAGATAAGCAGGTCCAGAGAAGGCTATAAAACAGAACCTAGGATGTTTTCATAATCAGTTCACGGTTAGGAAGTGGGTCGCTAGGTCTAGTGCACTTTCTTGGAAAAAGGGCTGGAGATGTAGCTCAGTGGTAGAATCCTTGCATAGCGTGTGCAAAGCCCTGGCTTTGAAGATTCCTAGCACCACACACACACACACACACACACACACACACACGGATCACATTAAACACACATGCAAGAAGTATGTATGTAGCCCATTGCATTCTTCGTTGCAGACATTGACATCCCTGAAGGGAGGTTCTCATGTGTCAAATGATGTCTGTTTCTTTGTTTGTTTTGCCAACTTGATACAATAGAATTGCATGAGAAGAGGAACCATGACTTCCCTCAGTGATGGAATATGGGTGTAAGATGAAATAAGATTTTTCCTTCTCATGTGACTTTTGATCATGGTGTTTTAACACAGCAACAGAAATCCTAACTTGCTACATCTAGCACAGCTCCAGGGATGGATCTGACTGGAGCAGGAAGAGAATGGAAAAAAAAGACTGACAGATAGTCAGACAGTCAGACACACAGACAGATGGGATTAGGTGATCTGGGCACTTAGCTGGAGAAACCACAGTACCTGGGAAGCTCAATAAATTTATTATATAGAGTTGACCTGAAAGGTAGGGTTATTACACGCAATTGAACAATGAGATGGGTTTTAAGATGTATACGGGGATCAAGGGAACAGGGGTAGCGAGTCTCATTCAAAACAGCCTTGTAAGGGAGCAGTCATTAGGCTATAAACATCCAGGGTGGGTGGAGAAAGCTGTGGTGGATATTTCTGCACCACACACTGTCACCACTCACACATGGACAAGAGGGAAGGTTTTGCCGTGATATTGTAGGTCTGAGGGTCTTTGGAATGGCCTGCTTGTCAATATACACATTCACTCATGACTTTTTCTGCTTCCTCCACTGACTAATACAAATGATTACCTTAGTGATTTTTACTTTAGAAAAACTATGTACATCTGTGCCTGTTAAAGTAAGATATTAAGAACATTCCCATTTCACAAAGGAAGGAATAGAACTTATCTGAAGTCTTGCTCAGGAATGACAGGGCTTGTTATGACGTCCACCCACTGATGACCAATTCAAAGACCACTCTCCATCTTTATAAAAAGAAATAGTTTTTATTTCTTGAGATTATAGTATAGTTATACTGTTTTCCCATCCCCTTTCCTCCCTCTAATCTCTCACCTAACCCCATTGCTCTCTTTTAAATTCCTGGCTTCTTTTTCTTTAAATGTATTTATTTAAATATATTTATTTCTTTAAATATATTTCTCTCTCTATATAATCTATATCTCTTCTTCTAAGACTATATAATGTTTTATATATGTATGCATGTATATACGTGTTTGTATGTTTTAGGGGTGACTACTGATATTCCATAAACAATTTAGTGCTCTTCCCTGAGGAAGACTTTCTCCCATAGCAGCATTCCTTAGTCACCTGTAGTTTTTTATGTACGACTGGGACCTCATGAGTTTTCACCTTTCTGCTTAGCATGCTTATTGCTATTGTCCTGGTTCAGAGAGTGTTTAGGCAGCCATCTTGGTGAAGCTTTCATGGGTGTAGCTTCTCTGTCATTCCTAGGAGACACAGTCTCACAGTCATACTCCCTGATCCTCTTCTTTTTCAATCTTATCACCCCTCTTCCTCAGTGACCCCCAAGGAGTCCTGCTGTAGACGTATCTATTGGTTAGAGTGGAAAGATCCACTCTCTTAATCTTTGGCCTGCCTTGCTGGAAATGCAGGCCATGGGGATATGTCCACAGCAAGTGACAGGCAGTCAGTTGTGATTTTGATATTTGATTATGATCAATACTCCAGTTACTCACTTTAATTTTGTTAGCATTTCATAGCATTGCTCCATCTCTTAGAGATATATCTGGTTTCCTCAGTACTTTTCTTCATCTCTTGTATTTAGTTAAGTTAAATATTTTAATTTAAACATTAAAGCACTATTGGCTGAACATTTACTTTTTTTCTTCTTTTTTAGTTCATTTCCCAGCTGCCCAGCAGCTTAGACCTGAAATAATCACATAGAAACTATATTATTTGAATCACTGCTTGACCCATTAGCTCTAGCTTCTTATTGGCTAACTCTTACATCTTAATTTAACCCATTTCTATTAACCTGTGTGTTGCCATGTGTCTGTGGCTTACCTGGTAAAGTTCCCAGCGTCTGTCTCCAGTGGGGCTACATGGCTTCTCTCTGACTCCAACTCCTTTCTCCCAGAATTCAGCTTAGTTTTCCCCACCTACCTCTATTCCCTGTGCAGGCCCAAGACAGTTTCTTTATTAACCAATGGTATTCACAGCATACAGAGGAGACTCCCACATCAACATGGTCACTTAGTCCTATGGTTTTAAATATCATCCTATGAAAGTGTCACCCGAGGATAATTTGAGTACAGACATGTGTACCAGTTGTCAGTCTTGTTGATTCAGCTCCTTGCTCAAATCCCTTCTGTAATCTCTGGGTGATCCCTGCTTGTGCATGATGTATCTGCCTCCTCTCATGTTCAAATTGCAGTTCCGATCTTCCTTCTTGGATGCCATATCCACATTTTTTCTATCTTTTTCTTCATTAGCCACCTTATTTTGTTTTCTATTTTTATTTTTCTTAATTAGTAATTTATATTGCTGTTTATCTTTGCCCCTTGAGAGGTTCCATGAGGGTCAATAACCCACTCCCACACACCATTATAAGCAATTTTGTATTTTTTTTATTTAAGTTCCTAATTATGTTGGAACTTAAAAAAATGAATGAATAAAATAAAAAACAGGATGATTCATGTAACACCAGTGAGATTGCTGGCTTTGATTATTGACTTGATATAGCTTGCCAACATCTGGGGGGAGAATCTCACCTGAGGAATTTTCTTGATCGATTAGGCCTGTGGCTATGTTTGTGGGGGATTTTTTTTCCTTCCAAAGGCAGAGTTTCTTTGTGTTACAGCTTTGGCTGTCCTGGAATTTCCTTTGTAGACCAGGCCAGCATCCAACTCCCAGAGATTCACCTGGCTCTGCGGGGATTAAAGGCATGCACCACCAGCTTGCCTCTGGGGTATTGTATTGATTGTTAATTGCTCTTGCCCAGTGTGGGCACCATTCCCTGAGTTGGGAGTCCTAGGCTGTATGTGACTAGCTGCTTGAGTTTATGCCTTGAAACCTAGATGGTTTGTAACCTGGAGGTGCAAGCAAAAGCAAACCTTCAGCTTCTCATTGTTGTGTTTGGTCAGGTTATTTTATCACAGCAACAGAAATGCAGCTCACAAAACCAGAAAGAAAGAAGAATTTCAAAAAGAAAGAGAAAATCCAGTGAAACCCTAGCCCCAAACAGCAAGTGCTAATGTCAGCCCCTCTAGGTGGGATTAACTGGACA
Source organism: Bramus lutescens (assembly GCA_001685075.1). Classification (NCBI taxonomy): domain Eukaryota; kingdom Metazoa; phylum Chordata; class Mammalia; order Rodentia; family Cricetidae; genus Bramus; species Bramus lutescens. Next base: position 139,378 of record LOEQ01004882.1, on the reverse strand, counting down.
GGATGGGAGCTTCTCAGGGGATGGCAGAAAAAGCAGTGGAGGGGAAAAGAAGCCATGCTTGCCACTCATAAAGGTTCTAGAAAAGTCTAGAATATGGAAGGTTATGAGCAGAGCAAAAGTTGATAGGACAACAAGGCACAAATTGGCTTTTATTGATTTAAGAACTAGAGTTATTGAATAAAAGTTGAGGACAACATGAAAACCCAGGTTGTTTGGTATTGCTCATTAAAAAGAAGAGTAGATTACTTCATTCAGAAAAGTACTTTAAATATAGAAGAGATTTCCAGCAAATTGAATAGGACTCTTTCTCTCCTCGCTGTGAAAGGTCACGACAGGACTATTTCTAATGTCCAATTACCAGACGCAATCAGCACAGCCAAGGAGAATCAACTCAATTTCAGTCGTGGGCATTTGCCTTACCTTTCACTGGCTCTGGTAAGGCTCGGCAATTTTCTCATCAAAAAGCTAATTTTAGGAGCAAAATGTCAAGGAAAGATGAAAAAGAGGTTGGCTTTGCAGAGGCTGGGAATTCTAAAAATTTGTGCTGCACTTGTAAGCCACCTGTCACATCAATCACCATGGAAGCCTCTTTGCAGTGTCCCGCTGTGATCCCAGGGTGTGTAAAACCAGTCGAGAAGACAGCAAAACATCCGCTCCTTCTATAAAGTCCAATGCAGGAGAACATTCCATTCCAGTGGGCTCTATATTTTGACCTGACCCAGCGATGATAGTGTTACTGACACGTTCATGCACACACGTCCATGCGTGCACAACACACACACACACACACACACACTTTTTATTTATTTGGACAACACAGTGAATAACAACTATGGCTGTTTCTGAAGCAATTATACTTCTTTATTAAGAAAAGAAAAAGCTTTATATCTGAAGTCTACATAAGGAGGGGAAAATGGGTTTTCATTCTCTAGGCTGATACTTAAAATTAAAAACTTAAAGCCTGTGTTTGGATACATCGGGAAAAAAAAAGCCATACTGAGTGAAGTTACCCAGACCCAGAAAGACAAATATAATATGTACTCACTCATAAGTGGCTTTTAGACATAAAGCAAAGAATAACCAGCCGACAATCCCAGAGAACCTAGACAACAAAGAGGACCCTAAGAGAGACCTACATGGGTCTATATAGGAAGGAGAAAAAGATAAGATCTCTTTAGTAAATGGGGAGCATGGGGAGAAAGGGAAAAGAAGGGAAAGAGGAGAAGAGAGGGGAGCAGAGAAATATGTGTAGCTCAATAAAAAACAAACAAACAAAAAAACAAAGCCTGACACAACCAGGATACCAGGATCTTTTTTTTTCCCTTTCTTACTTCCCACTGCACAGTAGGAGCCCTCAAACATTATAGCTCAAGAGTAGATAACTCCTACTTCTGTGTCAAGAAAAGACAACTCCTGTGTATAGGTCCTCTATAAGGTGACTTAATAGGCTCTTGGTCAGTGTTCTCTAGTGTTTCAGTGACACTCATACCTGGAACATACTCTGTGAGGCCAATCTACATCCCTCCTGCCACAATCTTATCTTATTGGAACAGCTTAAAAATTACATAAGTGTTATCCAACCCTCTATATTCTTGGAAACCCAGACTTCTATTCTAAAGAGCCCAGATAATAGCAATCAAAAGAAAACAACCCTTTGATTTTGAAAGCAGGTGATGTTTATAAAATCCATGTCTTTCCTTTGTGAAGATGATCCTATATCCAGGATTTGATCACCCAACCACTGACTGACCCTCTGACTTTGAGAATTATTTCTTTACAGGTATATGCATGTGTTTGTGTATGCTTGTGCTGTGCTGGTTTTGAGGGATGGAGCATAGGAAATGATCTGTGGGAAATACTTTGCCTTCTGAGCTCCTCTGAAGTATATCAGGCATTGTTCAGGACTAGAAATTTCTGTAGTTCTTCATTCTCTGTATTAATCTGTGCATAAATACAAATTTAAAATATGTTAATATTTTCATCTCTTGCGGAAAAGGAAAGTAGCCCTCTGTTAGGAATGTGGCTGGATATTTTGACTGATGTTTCAACTGCTATGCAACAAGGCTAAGAGGAAGGAAAACATATCCCTTTTGGAGGAGAAATTTGCAAGCTTTACATTCTGATTATTAGACGTTTTCTTGCAGTGTTTGCACTGTGTCATTTATCGTTTATTAAGTGATTTAACACCCCTAGCGTTAGACCTTTGCATGATGACACATTATGTACTACCTGGGCCATCCAGTTTCAAAGATCCAGAGTCCTGGGCAGACTGCTGCAAAGTGGTGTCTTCCAGACACGACAGGGATGCTACACTGATGAACTCATGGCAGTGTGCATGCCTGAATAGGCCTTTGCAAGATCAAGCCAGTTAGCAACACAGCACAGGTTTGTGAAGGGCTCTCCTCATATTAAGGAGATACAGGCAGTCCACATCTCCTGGGGAAGGGAGAGTTGATTTTCTTCAGGGATGGGTACACCGACAGATTGCTGATGTGCCAGTGATTATTCAAAATAGGAGAAGAAGACATGGATTTGAGAGGGAGATATTTGTGTGAGGAGCTAAGGAATTGTTGGGAATAGTGGTGGATATGATTAAATGAATTGTCTTTGGGTGATGATGATAGCTACTTCTGTGGGAAGGAATGTAGAGGAATAACACTAAGACATTTTACCAATTCTTTTCCTGAATTCACTTGCCTTTCATGAACTCAAAGATTATTTTGAATAAGAAACATAATAAAAACAGAAACATAATAAAACAATGAAATAGAGTAGTTGATTTTCTTTTTTCTCTAGTATTGAGTGTTTTTTTTTTAACACTGAGTAAACAGAGACCAAGAGGTTATTTCTCAGCATCACTGGGTTCCCTGGCAGATATGAGAGGGGTCCTGGGTGGGTGGCTGCATGGTGTCCTTATTACCTGAATGCTACAGCTCTCCCTAGCCTTGCCATCCTTCCTGCTCTTGGGGAATGCTAATCATGAATCCACACGCAGATGAAGGCCTTCACCTACTGAGACAACAAGCTACATAGCTTTGCAGAGGGTGTGAATAAGTTTGTGGTCCAGAAGGCTAGGGTATATTAGTCTGCTAACTGTTAGTTACTAGTGAGATATGAGAAATGGGGAGAGCCAAGAAAAAGAACAAAGATTACTCCTTATGAAACTTCGCAAAATTTTATAAATTGGAAGATTTGAACAGCTTATTTTTAATGTGTTATTCCCAGTCAGCAAGTTAAGCTATTCTGAACATGTGAACAGACCTAGACTGTCAGATGCTTCTTCTTGTAAGGAAGGAAGAGTTCGCCAATGAATAAAGAATTCACAGGTTCTTCTTCTTCTTTTTAAATGCTATGATTTGGAAAAGTTTGATGTTTTGGTATGAAGAATCACTATTAAATCTTTGTCAGCATCAGTAAGTCTGTGAGTCTATTAGGAAGACATTGAGTAAATGCCACAAATAAAAGTTGCAGGATTTTCTCCTCTCTGTGATTTGAAAACACTCATGAAAAATACATTTGAAATAAAATGTTGTGCATCTGGATGGCACATTTTAGTGTCCCAAATGTCTGAATTATATTGCGCTACTTAATCCCTAAGACAGCACCATATGTTTTGGAGGTAGAGAGGTTATGTCATTGCACAGAGAATCACTTGATCAAGGACACTTGAGCAGTAACTGAAAATTCTGAGTTTCCATGAAGTTTTTTTTGTTAAACTGATCCAAATTCTATATTCTCTCTATAATTTTATGGTGATGTTTTAATGATTTTAACTATAAACTCCATTTGTTTACAAAATATTAAATATTTTGTTCAAATAGAGTGTTCATCACTGTTGGGGGAATGTCTGTGGCTGCTTCTGCTGGATCACATGCCTTGAGAGCAGAAATAAAATCTATATGCATCATTCTATAGTCTCTGTTCAGGGAAGTAATAAATTTCTGTGAGAGAGCAGTAATACTGATCTTATTTCGGGTATTTTACAGTACCGCGAGCCCGTGAAGAGAGAGGAATGGTAAAGCATGTTATAGTCTGTTAAAGTTTTTATTTTATCTTCAAAGCTGCCATAAAGCATGCACTTTGGTTTCACACTCTGTCTCCTTAGAATGAACAATGTCTGTGCTTTCAACTTTTGTGCTGTTGACCGTTTCCCTGTGGAAATTGCCAAGTCTATTGCTTTTAGCAACCGGCTTGGGTCCTGGTGCTCAATTCCTTCCTTGACTGGCATTATGCTAACACAGGCAGCAAGCAGAGGCTGTTGGGCTTTGAGCAACTGGCAAACTTGTGGTGAGGCAAAACAAAACTGAAGTTAAGGGCAGAGAAATGGTGTCCTGCAAGTTGTCATAGTCTGCAGGACATAGCCTAGATTTTTGAGAGTTTGCTTTTATGATGATTTGCTCAAGCTGATGAAATACAATTCATCAGCAGTGGAATGGGGCTGTGTAAAGTGATGATGCTAATGATTTAACAGTGAGCATAACTGAATGACAGACAGATTCATTGGGGGCAGCAGCAGGGGCTTCCAGCCAGACTGTTTCCTATTCTCCTTCAAGGCAGGACTCTCAATAGGGTTTAGTCAGTTCCTTCAACTCTGTATGATTTTCCTTTGCGTCAGGGGCAAAGTCTCTATTCTCAGGAGTGTCTACTGAGGCACAAGCCACTGTGGTAGGGAGAAGACCAGACAGAGACTGAAGCAGAAAGTTGATCAGCATCTGGTTTGTATTGCTGTATCAGAAGCTGAGTTGTTTGTTAATAAAAGAAGTGTATTTAGTTCACAGTTTTGAGTCTAAGAGCATGGCTTGGTATCTACTGGGCTATGGTGAAGGCCCTGTGTGGATGGTCTTACAGAGCAGGAGGGTGAAGGAGAGGCAGACAGAAGTCCTTAGAAGAGGCAAACACTTGGACCAATCATGATTTATAATGATTTGCTGTCACAGAGACTATAGTAAACTCCAGGTTAATCCGATGAGACCTCCTACAGTCTCTCCAATCAGTCTGTTCATGAATGCCTAACTCCCAAGACGTAACTATCTCCTCAAGGTCCTACCCTGTCTCAAAAACAGTACATAGGCAATCAGATTTCAGAGTGAGCTTTGGTTGGGTTAAATCGTATTCAACCACAGCAAGTAGAACAAAGGCTAGGTGTCCAGGGGTCAGGAATGGCCCGTGCAGCTGAGGATCATCATTTCTCCTTGTTTCTGTGAGCACAGAGTGTGTCAAAGCTGTGCCTCGATTCTCTTCATAGCTGGGTTGACTGTTGTTAAATAGTCTTTGACGCCTGCCCTGTCTTCTGTGTTCTACCTGCAGCCCTCTCTTAACCTCTGGCTGGAGAGAACAGCGGTTTCATGTTGGTTTATTTCCTCATTGCTTCCATCATAGAACCCAGAGGGACATTGTGGAGTTGACCAAGAGTCTGAGCTCCAAAGAAACCACACACAAGCTGGATTCAGGGCAAGAATAGAGTCCTGAGGTGAAAGGAAGGCTTGGAGGAGAACAGGTTGCATGAATAGGCTTTATTTTATAGCTAGGCAAGTGGCATGCAGTGATTTGATTCTTAAAACATTATTTGGAACCAATAGTATGCCAACACACTGGGTAACTAGAATATCACTTAACACAGGGTAATTAACATATCCATTACCTTAAACTTTTTTATCATTTCTTTATGGTGAGTACCTCATGTTCCTTCCTTCTATTCTGAGGTATGTAACATGCCCTCTTAAGTGTATGCTTTCTGAGGCGTAGCAGAACACTAGGACTTTCCCTGCTATTGAACAATAACTTTGCGCCTCTGTGGTTTGGGGGGCATTTCCATGGAAGAAGAGGGTTGGGATGGATCCCCTTTCAGTTTCCTTTGCTATCTTAGCATTTACTCAATATGTGTCCCATAATACAAAATGTTAATCCCACCAATCGAGAATAAGACACCACCACAGTTTAAAGCCAATTTGAAACAAGCTTTGATTAGATACTGGCCAGGTGAACTGGCTTTGACCAGGTGCATCTCTGGGTTTCCAGAAGATGGCCCCAATCAAGTTTCACAGCGGCTTGTATTTCCCATCAGGTCCAATCGGGGGGCAAGTGTGCATTCAGATGTACCTCCAGCCTACATCCAGCAGGGGCAAGCATATATCCTGAGTTTTTCCTGCTGTGAACCTCCTGCTCACATGTGACCAAGCACATCTCTGGTGCAGATGGGTCAAATAAACTTGTTTAGCTGAGTGAATACTCGAGGCTCGTTACCTCCCATAATCAATAGCCTCCAGAATTTTAGGAACTGTCTGTCCCTAGGCAAAGGGGCTTTCAGATCAGAGACATTTTTGTTTCATGGATCTCTAAGGCATAACCATTAAAAGTTAAAATTTAACATTGGCCAAAGGGAAGATGGGTCTTTGTGACTGAGAAAGTCATGGATATAAATTTGTCAGCTGTACAATTTCACTGAGTTCTCTCCAGGAAAGCCATAGGGTATCCTAGGTGAGGAGTGAGTGCTGAGGAGATCTGAAACTGGTGACTGCACAGATAGGTAGCAACATGGAGGGTCTGATCTGATGCCACCTGGCATGTTTCTGTGGTGCATCTCAGGAAGGTATGAACATCTGCTGTGTGACTCCATGGCAGGGAGGGCAGCAATCGCAACCAGGAAGCATCTAAATGCGAGGAGGGAATGCATCTCTGCAGTATTCTGGCAGCAAGATCTGTGAGAGGCAGCATAGAGGCCAGTGTGGGTAGGATGGCACACGACAGGGTTTACAGCCCTCATTTCTGGTGTTATAGGGTTACAGGCAGTGACCTTGGAAGAGTTCACACTCAATTTAATTTTTATGGTTTCGTGGAATGGGAATTGTTTTCTGCCAGTCAATAAAGCAGTGGGCACCCTGCCGTATAATGGATGTGAGTAGACCATTGCTGTTTGCTGTGGCCCCTTGACTGCAGGGCACTCTTGTTAGTGGAGATTCTGGAGCTACAGGAATTTCATCAGCCCCAGGGCGAGTTCCTTATCCATGTCAGCATTCCTGTTGCTACATAGAAAGGGTCTGGCAACTTCAAGAAGAAGGAAAGTTCCAAGTCCTTGGAGTTAAAAATGCACCCGCAAGGAAAAGAGCCATCTGAGCGTCCATGAAAGAAGCACCTCAGCAAGCAAGCCAAGTGATCAAAACTCCCAGAAAACAGCAACAGGAAACTAGGTGTTAAAAGAAATATTAATGAAGTGTGCTACGTTTCCAGGGAGAAGTGAATGCTTACAGCAAAAGCATTGTTAGTTAAGGGATAGAAAAATGATCAATCCTCTTTTTCCTATGTGCTATGAAAAAGCAAAAACAAAACCAACAAAAACCGAAACCACCAAACATCCTGCGTTTCCTCAATTCTCAATTCTGCCGGAACTGAGCAGACACCCAACATGAAAAGCAGTATATAGATGGAAGCAGAGCTTGGCCTCGTTCAGCCACAGAATGGCCTCATTAGACCAGTGTGCTATTGATTTTGAATTTTTCATCGGGGCCAACCACTTGCATAGATGTTTACACTAGAAACAACGAAAAGTGACTGTACCAGGGCCGGGCAACAAGGAAGTAGAAAATTGAAGAAGAATTGCTTCCTGGAAAAAAAAAATGGAATATGTGTTTGTGTGCCTCTGTGTGGTCTCTGTGTCTGCTTCTCTCTGTAGTGAGCATGTCTCTGTGAATCTGTGTTTTTACCTCTCTGTGTGTATCTCTCGGTCTGTCTGTGTATCTGTCTCTGTGTGCCATTGTGTCGGTGTGTGTGTCTTGGTATATGAGGGGAAGATCTACTCATTTTTCATGTCTGGATTCTAGCTACTCTCTAAATAGTGATTTTGTCCTAGTGAACACTTCTATTTTTTATATTGCTTTATAGTTGAGACCACACACATACTTGAATTGCTTCTGGGGAATAGGCTGCTAAATGTCTCATGGAACTGAGAAGAAAACCAGCAATTAGTTCCCCTCCACACAGTCACATCTCTTTTCCTCCATCTTCCTTCATCTGCTCCCAGATCCCTTCAGTTTGTCCAACTCTGCTCCTTTGGAAGCCTTCATCTTCTAGAATGGTAAAAGGAGCATATTGTTTGTTTTGTCCTAGGATACAAAACTCCTTTGTTTCACTCATAAACATATTTTATGCACCTGACACTTAGTGCATATTTAATTGAAAGAAGAAAAAGCTAAATGAGAAAAAAAGAGAATTCTGTCAAAAGATAAAATAGAGGCTTCATGCTTCTGAAATAAGGCAGAAAATGGAGCTAACCCCTGCCCTAGCGCTTTGCACATTGCTGCAATCCTGAGAGGCATGTCTCTGAAGAACGAGTCCTAACCGTTCAACAGCGAGCACACAGACTGGCACACACTGCATGACCTCCACAGTTGGTGAGAAAGGCTGAGTTTTTGGTCTTTGATTCTAAACACACACACACACACACACACACACACACTCACACACGCACTTCAGGATTTTATTGTATAGAGAGTGCCATTTTTGGTCTGCCCCACAAAATATTTTTAATTGTTATTACTCTGAGATTCCTGGTAATCCCTTTGTAGGCCCATATTTCTATATGGTGTGGCAGCCAGGCTCTAAAGCCAAAAGCCCCACCTGAGGTGGTCACAGTCCTGCAGACAGGCTGTCACTGCCCTAACAAAAGCCAGGATGTACTGCTCCTTTCTCCTTTGTTAGAAATGTAGATGGCCTGGGGAGAGGTGTTTGCCGAAGCTGATAACTAAGTTGCAGGTGTTTCCCTAGCCCCGCATCCCCCGGAAAGAGAATATTAATGAGGTATCCACCTTGGGTTACCTGGGGGATAAGACATGTTTTGTACAATAAATGCGGGTAGATCTTCAGGATGGAGGGAAGCCTGAGATGCCCTTCCATGATGATGGTGTAAGCTGTGTCTGGTTATTTCTCGTGCCTCCATACCGGTCCAGTTACGGAAAATGGTTTTCTATGTTGGGACCTTTGGTCCCTGACACCCCTTCATGATTTTTATGTGATCTTTTGAAGAAGAAGCTAGGAAACTATGAAACTCTAAGCTTTCTTTCTTTAAACACAGAGCATTGTTATGAGTTTGTCCATACATTGATGGTATAAATATATTAGAATTTTTCATTAAGTCAACTTTATTTTTCCCTTAAATGTCTTTACTAATTATCTTCATTGTTCTAGTGAAGAAATCATCTAGTCTTTAAAAATATTTCCCTGCTAGATTTTTTTAGGGTCACTTATTTATACTATCATGTTATCAGCAAATAAAGTTTGACTTCTTCTTTTCCAATTTGTATCCCCTTGATCTTCTTTTGTTGTCTTATTCCTTTATCTAGGACTTTGACTATTATATTGAGTAGATGTGGAGAGAGTGGGCAGCCTTGTCTTGTTCCTGATTTTAATGAAATTGCTTTGAGTTTCTCTCCATTTAGTTAAGTGTTAGCTGTTGGCTTGCTGTATATTGCCTTTATTATGTTTGGGAATATTCCTTGTATCCCTGATCTCTCCAAGACCTTTATCAAGAAGGGGTGTTGGATTTTGTCCAAGACTTTTTCAGCATCTAATGAGATTATCATGTGTTTTTCTTTTCTTTGAGTTTGTTTATATGGTGGATGACATTGACACATTTTGTATGCTGAGCGATCCCTGCATTTCTTGGATGAAGCCTGTTTGGCCATGGTATGTGATTTTTTTGATCCTTTCTTGAATTTGGTTTGCCAGTATTTTACTATTTTTGTATCAATGTTCATTCATGAGGGGGATTGGTCTGTAATTCTCTTTCTTAGTTGCATCTTAGTGTGGTTTGGATATCAGGGTAACTGTAGCCTCCTGAAAAGAGTTCGGCAATGCTCCTTCTGCTTCTGTTGTGTGGGAAAATTTGACGAGTATTGGTATTAGTTCTTCTTTGAAATTCTGGTAGAATTCAGAGAGGCTAGATATAATGGGTCAGGCAATGCTTAAATGAATACAATTTGTGTGTT
>LOEQ01004882.1:107858-127619 GCA_001685075.1 Bramus lutescens | reverse complement strand
TTTGTGTGTTGTTATTTCGGGTGTAAAGCTAGCTGTGCGGGAGCTGGGCGGGACAAAAAGCAGGCACTACAGTTCTGCACTGAAACCATCTGGCCCTGTGCTTTTTTTGATTGGAAAGCTTTTGATGGCTGTTTCTATTTCCTTATGGGTTATAGATTTATTTAATTTGTTTTTCTGGTCTTGATTTAATTTTTGTATGTGATACTTATCCAGAAAATTGCCCATTTCCTTTAATTTTCCAATGTTGTGGAGTACAGGTTTTTGAAGTATGACCTGATAATTATCTGGATTTCCTCAGTGTCTTTTGTTTTGTCCTCTTTTCATTTCTGAGTTTGTTTATTTGAATATTTTCTCTCTGCCTTTTGGTTAGTTTGGATAAAGGTTTGTCTATATTGTTGATTTTCTTGAAGAACCATCTCCTTGTTATTTTGGTTCTTTGCATTGCTCTCTTTGTTTCCATTTTATTGATTTCAGGCCTCAAATTGATTTTTTTCCAGTGTCTACTCCTCCTGAGTGAGTTTGCTTCTTCTTGTGCTAGAGCTTTCAGGTGTTCTGTTAATTCATGAGCGTTGGATTTTTCCAGCTTCTTTATGCAGGCATTTTGTGCTATGAACTTAGCACTGCTTTCATCATATCCCATACATTCGGGTATGTTGTGTGGTCATTTTCATTCTAGCAGGGAACTCCTACAGCTGATAAACACCTTCAGTAATGTGGAATGATACAAGATCAATTCAAAAAATCACTTGCTCTCCTACATATAGATGATAAGGGGAGAAAGAAATCAAAGAAACATCACCCTTTACAATAGGCACAAACAATATAAAATATCTTGGGATAACTCTAACCAAAGAAATGAAAGACCTGTATGAAAAGAACTTTAAGTCTTTGAAGAACAAAATTAAAAACAATATAAGAAAATGGAAAGATCTCCCAAACTCATGGATAGATAGGATTAACATAGTAAAAATGGCAATCTTACCAAAGTCAATCTACAGATTCATTGTAATGCCCATTAAAATTCTAGCACAATTCTTCACAGACTTCAAAAGAACAATACTAATTTCATATGGAGAAACAAAAAACTCATGATAGCCCCCAAAAGCTTGTACAATAAAGGAACATCTGTAGGCATCACTATCCTTGGCTTCAAGCTCTATTATAGAGCCACAGTCATGAAAACATTTTGGTATTGGCATAAAAACAGGCAGGTGGACTAATTGAGTCAAATCAAAGACCCAGATATCAATTCATACACCTACAAACACCCGAGTTTTGACAAAGAAATTGAAATTATACAATGAATAAAAGAAAAACATCCTCAACAAATGGTGTTGGCATAACTGGATGTCAACATGTAGAATAATGCAAATATCTATCACCATACACAAAACTCAATTCCAAATGGATCAGAGACCTCAACATAAATTCATACACTCTGAAGAGAAAGTGGGAAGTACCCTTGAATGCATTGGCCCAAGAGAGAACTTCCTAAATATGACACCAGTAGCACAAACACTGAGAGAAACAATAAATGGGAACTCCTGAGATTGAGAAGCTTCTATGAAGCAAAGGACATGGTCAACAAGACAAAACAGCTGCTTACAAAATGGGAAAAGTTCTTTACCAACCCACAATAGACAGAGGGCCAATCTCCAAAATATAAACATTCAAGAAACTAGGCATCAAAATACCAAATAATCCAATTAAAAATTAGGTTAAAAATCTAAACAGAGAATTCTCAACAGAAGAATCTCAAATGGCCGAAAGACACTTAAGGAAATGTTCAATATCCTTAGTAACCAGGGAAATGCAAATTAAAACAACTTTGACATAGTCATCTTAAATGGCTAAGATCAAAAATGTTGATGACAGCTTATGCTGGAGAGGATGTGGAGTAAGGGGAATGCTTCTTCATTGCTGGTGGGAGTGCAAGCTTGTAAGTAGCTATGGAAATCAGTATGACAATTTCTCAGAAAACTAGGAATCAATGTACCTCAAGACCCAGAAATGCCAGTTTTGGGCATATGCCTAAAGGAGGCACATTCACAGCACAGAGACATTTGCTCAACTGTGTTCATAGCAACATTATTCTTAATAGCCAAAACCTAGAAACAACCTAGATACTCCTCAACTAAATAATGGATAAAGAAAATGTAGTACATTTACACAATGGAGTACTATTCAGTGGTAAAAAGAATGTGTCTTTAAATTTACAAGCAAATAAATGGAAGTAGAAAAAAAAATCCTGAGTGAGGTAACCCAGACACAGAAAACAAATATAGCATGTGCTCACTCATAGATACCAGATGTAAAGCAAAGGATAGCTAGCCTAGAGTTCATGACCTCAGAGAACCTAGAACCAGAACCAGAACAAGGTGGGAGAAGATGCAGAGGTCCACAATTAATCACTAGGGTGAGCACCCAGAGTAGGATTGAAGTGAGGGAGGAGTGATAATATCAACAAAGGGGTCAAGACCATGATGGGGAATCCACAGAACCAGCTGACCGGAGTTAGTGAGAGATCACGACCCCTGACCGACAACTGGGGAACCTGCATAGGACTGAACTGGGCCCCCTGAATACAGGTTACGTTGGTGAGACTTGGGCAGTATATGGGGCTACTGGCAGTGGGACTAGGATCTAACTCTATTATATGAACTGACTTTGTTCATATAACTCCATTCTCTATGGAGAAATATCTTGCTCAGCCTAGGCATGGGGTTGGGAGATCTTGGTTCTGTCTCAAGGAGGTGATGGGACAGATTTGGTTGCCTTCCCAGGGAAGGCCTTACCTTCTCTGAGGAGAGGATAAGGCATGGGGTGGGGAAATGTGGGGAGAGCAGGAGGAGGGGAGAAAGGGAGAACTAGGATTGATATGTAAAATAAATAAAATTAATTATACAAATAATAAATATTTCATAGTTCCGATAATACTCTTAATTTAAAACATAGTATTTGTGCTTCTTTCATAGTGGCCTAATAATCAAATTGTCTTGTCAGATTGACTGGATTTTGACAACTTAAAGAAAGATCAAAAAGTGAGGAATGTAAAGTAGGTCTAAATACTAACAGGGCGTGTTCCTGGACAAGGTAAAGTCCGTATGGGAAGTCCTTCTGAAGCTGTTTCAGCCAGGGGCTTAGCAGAATAGGACAAGGAGGGAGTTCCAAATAGATAGAGGAGGAGAGAGAAGGTGGAATGACTGAGAAGCCATGTAGCCCCACCAGAGACAGCCACCGGATATTGGACAGAGCTTTACCTGGTAAGCCACAGCCATGTGGCAATACACAGATTAATGGAGATGGGTTAGTTTAGGATATAAGAGCTAGCTAAAAATATGCTGAGGCTATTGACCAAACAGTATTGCAAATAATATAGTTTCTGTGTGATTATTTTGAGTTAGGGTTGTCAGGAAATGAACTAGCGGCCTCCACAACAGTAAAGTGATGTTTTAAAAAAATGTTTTTCTTGGCAATGTCTCTGGCAGTTGTTTCAAATGCATTAATAATAAACTCTAAGTCACCAGTAATGGATTAGTGTCCTACTAAGGAAAGAAATCTTTAAAAGGGATTAAGTCACTGACTCCGACTGCCCAAGCTTACTCAGAAAGCAAACAGCAACATCACTGTTTACCAAGAAATATCCAAATGTTGTGTTCAACATTTGTAGTGGATATTCATTTTATAAGATTACTTTCAATCTCTACTTTTGCTGCTTCCAGGACATTATTTTTGGAACACAGATGCATTACTCTGGGTCAGGACCATGAAAGAACATATAATTTAAGATTACAGCTTTGCATTAGCGCAGGTTGTAAAAGTTGATTGCACGAAAAATCCAAGACAAGTAAGGTTGTTGTTAACATTGTTCTCTTAAAAGCCAGTTAAGCAAAAAGACTGAGTATAGCAGTCTTCAGTGAACTCGAAGTGTAATATGAACTCTGGCTGTGAGGTTCAGCAAAAGTTACAGTCTTTTAGAAAGTAAGAGATATTTTCATTTAAATTTTTAAAATTTTCCTCCCCCAAGTTCTTCCAGATCCCCTCCCTTCTCCCTATCCAATGAACTTTAAGTGTTTTCTCAAAAAATTTATCAAAGACACAATATAGCAACAAAACCCTCCAAATCAAGCAAACAGAATAAAACCATGCCCAAAAAGAAAGAAAAAAAAGAAAGGAAGGATAAAAAAGAAACAGAAAACCTCACTAAACTGTAACCAAATAAAAGCAAGCAAATAAACAAACAAAAAACTATGGAGTTCATTATATGTTGGTTAACTACTCCTAAAAATGGGCCTGCCCTAGAACGGTTGATATACCCAGTGACACTCTATTACAGAAAATTGTTTTTCCCTCTCCCAATAGGTGTAAGTAATAGGTTATATATTTTATAATATTGCATCACCAAATCTTCAAAGTTAGATCATCCTTAATTGGTTACACCAAGACACTAAAATTTTAAATAAATGATTTTCTCCAAAGATGTTGCTTGAATAAGTGTGACTGGTATTAAAATCCATTTTGTATACAAATGAGAGGGATCTTGATGCGCAGAAGATAGTATTCCGTCATTTTTTCAAATTTAGAAACATAGCTATTATAGTAGGTTCTATGACAAATAAGACAGTAGACTGTATTATCCAAACACACACACACACAATGCCTACAAGCACATGAACACACAAAATTACACAAAGGAATTGAGTTGACCTATTCCATTATACAGACAGAGAAGTCCTGTTGGCATAGGGGAAAACCAGCTCATGTATAGCACCAGCCCATATCTAGACTTCTGAGAACCAGGAAGATGGATGATGCAAACTCTAGTCTGAGTCTTAATGAGCAGTTAGTAGAAGACTGGTGCCTCATATTACGAAATTACTTTTCCAATTTATTTTTAAGTTAGCATAGAAAGAATGAGTTTCATTATAGCATATTGAAGAATCAACCAGCCCTTGGAAGTCTCCTGTATTTGTTGTTAAAAAGAAATCTGGAAAATGGAGAATGGTAACAGATTTAAGAGCTATAAATAAAGTGATTCAGCAATGGACTCCCTGCAGTCTGGTATTCCTTTTCCTTCTCTATTGCCTAAAGGATGGTGCTCTTACAGCTATTGATTTAAAAGAATGTTTCTTCACTATACCTTTACAAGAAAAAGACAGAGAGAAATTGCCTGGGGGTGGGTGAAGGGGGGTATCCATGTAGCTGCACTTCCTTCTAACTGCCAGTCCCTTCCTTCTACTTTTCTTCCTTATTTCCTTCCTTCCTTTCTCCCTTCCTTCCTTCTTCCCTTCTTCCCTCCCTCCCTNCCCTCCCTCCCTCCCTCCTACCCTTCCTTCCCACCCTATGTTTCTCTTCATAACATGCTGAATTTTTATGTACTCTCATTAGAATGGGGCAATGCAATACATGAAGTATGGCCAACCTACCAGGGACCATACCCTTAAAGACCAACTCACCCTTCTCCAGAAGCTATCAACTGTAAATAGCTCCTCAGCTGGGGGATGGGGACTCATGAGACCCTCCCCCTCCATGCTAAAAGTTGACCACATTGATTTTGTGTAGGTTTGTGCAGGCAACCACAGCAGCCTTGAGTTCACGAGTGACATGGTCTTATCTTATTTTGCTCTCACCGCCCCCAATCTCTGGCTCTTTTTCTTTCTGCAATGGTCCCTGAGTTATGTTGAGGGAATGTGATGTAAATGTCTCATTTATGGCTGAGCACTTTACAGTTATTTATTCTTTGCACTTGGACTAGTTGTGAGGTATGTATCTCATTATTATTATTATTATTGAGGCCACTTAATATATTTAAGGTTATTAAAAAGTAGCTTACCACTTTTTTTTGGTTGTTTTTCTGTTGGTTCAACCACTATTTGTTTTGTACTTTTTCCTTGATTGGACATAGGTGTTGGCTAGTTTCAAGTGTTATACATGACAGATTCTATCTTAGTTTTCCTTATTCCATCTATTTCTTCTGTGAAACTTCCTTTAATTTGTGCTTGCCGAATCCTGTGATCCTTCCTCCAGCTGCAGCTTCTCTTTCCTAGTTCTTTCAAGCTCTACTAATTCCCCCAAGCTCTTCTGAAAACGTAGTCTTTAACCTTTCAACTTCTTTTCTTCCTTATCCTGCTCTTCAGGGCCAGATTTCCTAAGTGAGACACCTGTTGCCACACTGATGACTGTTGACTACAGAGACGCTTTGAACACATCTCCACCTCACCGAAATATCACGAAGCTCCTGAGTGTTGAGTACAGCAAGGTATGTTGAACATACTTCCATTTCATTTATATTGACTATTGGTGTTAATATTTCCTTCCTCATCTCCCACTCAACTTCCAGAGTTATGACAGGTGCAATCATTGGACAGCTGGGTCATCTCCTCAGCTGTATTTTATCCTTGTATATCAGCTCTGCCGAGCCTCTCAGCACTTCACAGCTACCTAGATAGACCTAGTACTTTTCAGTTTCCCCTGACACCTATTTGTCTGAGTTGTCAAGTTTTACAATTTTAATATTCTTCCCCTTAATTGAGTAACTTCTTTAGTATACACAATTATTTTTATTTATTTTCCAGTAATATGTTTGCTACCCTGAAACAGTGTCATCTTAAATTTCAAAATGCATTGTTACAAACAATTTAAAGATGTGAACAATTAAGAAAATAGTATGGTCAATGCTTTAGTCAAGTGTACTCTTCAAATGGGACCAACTTTACAAAACCAATGCTCATAACTGACTTTTGTGCATTCATCCCGCTGCTTAACATATATTTATAAACACTGGTTTTTCTGGTGCATATTTTTACCTAATTATGATTTAAATACTCATTTTTACTTCCATATGTATGTGTGTATATACATGAAACCCTCTGGTTGAGTAATCTCTTGAAAGGGGATTTCTGGATATCACTATATTTTTTCCATGAACACAATCTGCAACATGTGAAAATGCTGAAACCATAATAATCGAGACCCAGTTAGAGAAAAGTTGGTCTCCTCTGGTGACTCTTAATCTTGACTGCACACTGGGGTCACCTGGGAGCTGTGAAAGCAGTTGATGCCTGGGTCTCAGCTTCTTAGCTTCTGGTTTAATTGTTCTGGCATGTGTCCAGGGTGTGAGGCACTTTAAATGCTCCCTTGTGATTCTAATGTACAACTAAGATTAAAAACTGCTGTTCTACAAAAGGGCTAAAGCAAAGATTAAGAATCATCGATATTAAAATGCAAGCTATAACTGGAAGCAGTCCCTGGGAGAATGATTTCTATTCTCTACAGGCTTTGATATTCACACAACTCCTTTTAGTGTGAAGTCGTCTTAGAAAATAAACAACCAACAAAGCACCCCAGTATGATGAGTGTTTTCCCAAGGTTTTCCATCAGTTTATGATGGAGTGAGAATTTAGCTGCAGGTCTGAAACTCCACTTGAGTCTTTTCTACTTAGATGGTTTCAGTCACAAACATAGGAGATGGCCACACCTTTCTCAAACCATAACCTGAGAGGTTCTAATTGGGGAGGAAGAAGAGAAGAAAGAGGTGGCTTATCTCTTAAAGCCAAATGTCACTGCATCCATGACAAGGAAGCAATACATAAGAAAACAGAAAGAAGAATTAAGATGAAAATAGGAAGAGGTTGGCATGGCCGTTGTATTGCTACAAGGTTCCATGCATAAATAGCACCGATCTTTGATTATATACTGAGATCATGTAGAAGCCTGTGTTCTGGTGGTCTATGTCAGGATTAGGCCCTGTTGTCTTCTTTCTATGTTGGAATAGGATAAGGTAACTATCAGATAAACTGACTCCATGTTAACTGGGATTCTCAGGTATGACTTGCATCAGTTTCTGCCCATGGAAGTCAATGGTCCCCTAGTAGGATAGCCCTCTAAAAGGCTGGGTATTCATAGCTTTGTCTTTAGATGAAGAAGAAAGACAACAAGTTAAAATTCAGCCACAGAACTCTTTGAGAGGCTGGGAGTTACAGGTAGCAGTTTTTGCACGTGATACCTAGGCATGGACTTTACAACCATGTACAGGGAGAGTGTTTGCATGCTCCTTTCCATGTATGCATTGAGTGCAAATCCTTCTGGAAGTTCTTAAACCCAAGAGAAGCATTTAATCATCAGTCATTGCCAAGTGTCTGTAATTGATTTTTGATACAAGGTCATGGTTGTCTAAGCTGATTTGGAATGTGTTATCCTCTTGGCTCCATCTGTTGAGTGCTAGGATTACAGGTTTGCACTACTGCACATACCTCCACAGTGATTTTAAAAACACTGACTCTATTTGTAAAAGAATAAGGTAAAACAACAATGTATTGAAGATGTGGGATAACATCTGTACTACATATGTAGATAATTTATTCAAAATCTATTTCACAGATTGAAATATTTTACCTGAAATTTTTTATTGAAATTTGGTCTATTGATAAAGATTGAATTTTCTCCTCAGCAGATCCACATGGAAGTGTATAAACAAGACCGTGCCTGACACAGCTTGCAAATTCATTGTCAATAATTGTTAGTTAAACATTGGTGTTAAATTTTAGTAAACTTTAGTATACCACCTCATATAAAATAGGTTCTATGTAATTTTGTTATTAAGGAATTGATGATTTACAACATCATGAAAATCACTGATCCTGTAGAATGTGTTAGTTTGTTAGGAGTTCCTGTCAATGAAAAGGATCCCACTTCCCTCCTTCAGTTCTCAGTTGTAAGACACAGATGGAGTTTGGCATGGTTGCAGGCATAATTACAAGACCTGATTCAGTTACAGACCAGTGAGGAGAGGCCAAGCTTGACTTCGGTCCAGGCTCGAAGCAGTGAACTCCCAGAGGGCTCAGATTCAATTATGTAGCGGAGGCTTCTGCCAGCTCTGCTTCTGCTACTGCACTTTTGAGATTCCTACCTACAATGGAATGCCTGCTGGCTGTTACAGTTGATAAACCAAGTAGGAGTGTCCTACTGTTGAGGGAGCAAAGACTTACGCAGAGACCCACTGTTGGCAACTAGTGCTCCATAGCTAGTACACAGGGCTAGGGGTCGTCACCTTAAAAAGACTAGGGTTGGCAGCTGCCTCAGATCAATCTTTTCTTATTTTAGACTGACTAGGCAGAGGGCTCCTAGATCTGGGTATGCTCTGAGGCTAGAGGTCTGTGGGAAGTCTTTTTGACTTGTAAAATAGCAGAGAGGATGGTTGTTCAAATATCATTCACACAATGATAATAGATTTGAAAATATAAAGAGGATTACAGCTTTTAGGATTAGCATAGGATTAGGCTGGTTCTTTCTTCAGTACTAAAGACACAAATGTGAAAGAAAAAAAGTGGATACAGTCTTAAGTAAAAATATAGTTAAAATTGAAAGGAAAAAATGGATACAATCCTAAGTAAAAATATAGCTAATAATTCTATAGAGGAATTCTCTTAAGGGATTCTATGTGGGCAGCTTATGGTCATGATTAGCATTAATGTTTCTAAGTTGCCACCAATGGCTATAGGTGACTCCTGTAACAGAAGTCCTGTATTCTGACTTATGTACAATATCAAAGTTTGAGAAGTTCATACTCGGAAATGAAACAGTGGCTTGGAAGCATTCCCAGTTATTAACCTTTGAAAAGAAGGTTGCTCATCAGCATTTCATTAAACCTCTCCCACTAATGTGGCCTTTTTATTTACTGATCATCTGTCCTTTTGCGATTCACCACAAGCAAAGGTTTAAGGGCATTTTGAGTCTATTCTTTCTCAACATTAGCACAGAATCTTCATTTCTTGTAAAGACATTAAGAGCTACAGACAAGATGGAATCTCAGAACTGTTTTGATTTACATTTTTCTGATGAGTAAGGATGTTGAGTATTTCCTTAAGTGTCTTTCAGCAATTTTAGATTCATCTGTTGAGAGTCCCTCTGTTAAGGTCTGTACTACTTTTTTTTTAATTGGATCATTTGTTCTTTTGATGGCCAGTTTCTTGAGTTCTTTGTATATTTTGGAGATTAGCCCTCTGTCCATTGTAGAACTGATGAAGATCATTTTCTATTCTGTAGGCTGCCGTTTTGTATTTTTTTCTTTCAAAAATTTTATTATGTATGCAGTGTTCTGCCTGCACACCAGTATAGGGCACTAAATCTCATTATAGATGGCTATGAGCCACCATGTGGTTGCTGGGAATTGAACTCAGGACCTCTGGAAGAGTAGTCAATGCTTTTAACCTGAGCCATCTCTCTAGCCTAGCCACCTGATACTTCTAATACCCAATAAACTGCAGATTCCAGAAAAATAAGCTTTTAGTTTATTTGCCCTTTGGGAAATTGTCTGCATATCACAGCAGATCAAGTCACCGTGGATCTATTCCTTTGGCTTTTTGCCAGCGCCAATATTGGCCTTCACAGTCCCACTGACCTTCTTCATTCGATTCTTTCGTTCCTTTCACTGTTTTTGGGAGGTCTTTTACTTCTCATAGAGGCCATGTCTTGCAAGTCTGTGTTTGGGCTCATTCTTCTTTGCATAATCGAGAGAATCATAGATCATGCCAAAGCCAGTTGTTTTCCCACCACCAAAATGAGTTCTGAATCCAAATACAAAGATGACATCTGGTGTGGTTTTGTACATTTTGGCTAACTTCTCCCGAATTTCTGTCTTTGGTACCGTTGCCTTCCCAGGGTGAAGGACATCAATAACCATCTGTTTTCTTTGAAGCAGATGACTGGTCATGAACTTCTTGGTCCAGATCATTACTATGTTATTCATGATGACTGCCGCACCGAGCTGCAAAGCAGGAAAAGATTGTTTTGTCTTGTTGAACATGCCCTTTGTTTTACAGAAGCTTCTCAGTTTCAGGAGGTCCCATTTATTAATTGTTTCTCTCAGGGTCTGTGCTACTGCTGTTGTATTTAGGAAGTGATCTCCTGTGCCAGTGCATTCAAGTGTACTTCCAGCTTTCTCCTCTATAAGGTTTAGTATGGTTGGTTTTATGTTGGGGTTTTTGATCCATTTAGAAACAATAAAACTAAGCAAGCAAACAAAGACCTACAAAAAGAATGTTGTCTGGAGCACACAATCTCTACTACTATTAGGACTCCTCTTTGGTTGTAAATGAGGACACTGGGGTATATCCTTCACAAAGATTTTGACAACAGACATCCAAGAATCTGAATCTTGAAATATGTAGTAGTCAGGAATTATGTTAGCAATAAGAGAGTGGTGCCATCTAATGGATCATTGTCCTTATATACTAATGTATAAGACTTTTGAGTCACATAAGTGTAGCCCCAAATTGTGTTGCTACGTGTGCATGGGCTGTGAAATACGTGCACAAACGACTCAACCTCACCAAACTTCAGTTTACTTTTCCCTAAACTGGGAAGAATGACATAGCATTATTATTAGTATTAATTAATACTATTATGGGAAAACAATAAAATTTCAATAAATATACCTATTTTTTATTATTATAAGAGACAAAATGAAGGATTAGAGGAAGCTGGCACCAGTACAATGAAAACGTCTACTTCCTTAATTTTTTTTTTAAAGAATGGATTTTTAAAAAAATATTTATTTATTGTGTATACTAGTGTTCTGTCTGCATATATGCCCGCCCGCCAGAAGAGGGCACCAGATCTCATAGATGGTTGTCAGCCACCATGTGGTTGCTGGAAATTGAACTCAGGACCTCTGGAAGAGCAACCAGTGCTCTTAACCTCTGAGCCGTGTCTCCAGCCCCCTTAAATTGTTTTTTATAATTACTGTGTAACTGTGTGCATGATGTGTCACATGGAATATGTATAGGTCAGAGGACAACTTTATGGAGTAGGCTTTTTCCCTTCACCTTCCTGTGGTTCAGACTCAGGCCACCAGGCTTGTGTGACAAATACCTCTACCTACTGAACCATCTTGTCCCAGAACATATTTCTTTTATAAGGACTTTTAACAGCTCTTGGTAATTTCAATGTATTTAAAAGAGGACATTTTCTAAAAAAGGATTCAAATGGATTCAGGAATATATGATTTGAGGCCAAAATTGCATTTTACTGACTAGAAGATAAAGGGTGTCATTTGTGGACAGAGTCAAGTTTGGTTCCTGACAAATGCAATAATAATATTTATCATTTTTTTGTTTTTTGAGTTTTGAAATTACCTATCTGTTTGTTTTAGATATTTTAATTTTGGTTCCCTCTTTAACTTGTGCTGAGGCTTAGTGGTAGGTATTAGGGGTCAGGTAAATATTCATGGCAAAAGGAACAATATAGACCAAACACAGAGACAAGATCTACTGAGAGGTACAAGGAGAAAGAGAATGGGAATTGTCAATGTGTGTTTTCATGAATGGGCGAGTGGTAAGTGAATCAATTAGATGACAACGCCCCCTTCTTCCCTAGACCACTCCATTTACTGCTTTTTTTCAGTTTTCTCAATATCAAGAATAATTTTGATGGACTCACCAATTAGTCATCAATTCAATTACTGTTGGGACTAGGCTAAGTATATTGTTTTGTGATAAAGTTTAAAACATATTAAAATGAATGAAAAGTAAACAATGGCTTCTAATAAAGGTGATAAATGTATGTAAATTGTATACAATATAATGATCATGGGCAGAAGCACATGTTTCTTTTGAAGCAAGGATTCAGACCTTCGTGATTACACTCTATTCTGAGAAATAATATTCATGAGGTGGTGATGACTACTTGCAAAAATACTCAAAATTAGAATGTGAACTTGTATTTAGACATGAAATGCTGCATCCCTTTTATTTATCCAAAGATACACAAGCTAGAATGATTAAGAACCTCACATAGGTGCTCTCAGTTGGTTAGGAAAGTTTGGAAACGTAACTGCAACTGAATTCGGAAATATATTTATATTTCTTAAAACATTAGGTCTGAGTCCACGAATGTGAATAAACTAGTTTGAGACATGGTTCAGAAAATGTAAGGCTAGTTCTTATCCTGGGCTTCAAATGCCAAAGCTTTGTTTACAGCTCCAAATCTCCTAATCCCTGCTCTTGCACACGATGTGTATGCTGGAATTGTGAAGATATCATGAGATGGGCTGTTGGTGTGATTCTTCATCGTTAATAATGGGGAGCCAAGTGAGACGAAGGCAAGGAGGCAAAATGCGAAGGAAAACAGAAGAGAATGAATCAATTATGAATGATGATCGATTAAATGTATCATTGGGAAATTTCAAGGAGAGGTGAGAATGTTGTAATTTGGTGGGGTTTGTAGAGAATCACCAAGTGAAAAAACATTTAAGGGCAGATCATCAAAGACATTAATTTAAATTCTTTGAATTATGATTTTTATTTAATAAATTAGGGATTTATCAAGAATTTTTGAAAAGAGAATTGGCAATCAAACTAAGGTTTTAAGAAGGCAGTTGGCAGAGTTTTATGGTACAGGTCCCACAGGAGGGGTGTTGCTAGATGATATTGAAACATTTCATGAATCTTTTGCCTTTTATAGAACTTGCTGATGTTGTAATCTGTGTTTGCTAAGTGGGAAGAGAGCTGCATTCTAGTTTGATCCGTTGTCAGCCTGACTTTGTCTTTAGAATTCTCAGATGTACTTTGGTGCCTTTCAAACGCCCCATTTCTTTCCTAAGCTCTTCATAGTTTACTCTTTCCCAGATATCACAATCTAAATCAAATCATCATCCAAATGGCTAAGCCAGAGCCTGGTCATTACTGTCAGTTTCTCAGTTTCCTAGATGTACATGAACAAAGTGGTATTTCTATGTCTTAAATACATCTCTAATGGATACCATGGGCTTCATTTTATCTGACTGTAACAGCCTAAAACTCCACTAGCTATCTGAATTTTATTTATTTTAATCCTGTTCCCTGTCTACATCTGACAGACACATACATACACATAACAGACTTATGTAGGATAGTGTTTATGTAGTATAGCATACAGTATTGATACACACATCTATGTAATGTATAGATATTATTCAAGTATAATACCATATCATTTACCCATTTAAAGCAGTTATTTTCCTGGGGCAAATCCAAGTTCTTCCCTGTGATCCTGAGGACCCAGTTAAGGGATCCTGAGAATCTCTACAGTTTCATATGCCTGATTAATCCCTATATACAGGGCCATTTCCTATGTTTATCCTCCATTTCTCTGCTCTGTCAGCAAGAGACTTTCCGGATTGATTCAGTGGGTTTTGTTTCCTTTCTATTATTGCTTCCAGCTATTTTCCATTTCATGATAAAATCTTTTGCTTGTTAATTAATATCTAGCTTGTCTCAACCACCAATTACACACCTCGTGAGAGAAAGAAGAAGTCATCTTGTCTACTACCCTGGGCTTCCACCTGGGCTTCTGCACTGCCTGGTGTTCAGTGCATCCTAGCACCCATGGAACAACAAGCGAATGACTCAGCAGTTGATTGACGAGGAAATCGAGGGATTGTGCTGTGTGCAGCAGGCATCCTTAGACTAAAGTTATCCCCAAAGTATGATAGTTTTATCCCCATAAGCCTCCCAAACCTTGATACTTTAAATTATTATTTGAGAATTAAATATAAAGAAATATGATTATATCCACATCTCATTTCTCCCCCCATAACTCCCCCCAAAACCTTTCCACCTTTTCTGTTACAAGCTATATTTCTTCTTCTTTAAAAATAAATCAACCACTGTACTCATATGGCCAATCCTGCCAGTGGACACACCCTCAAGGAGAATGAACCTCATTTCCCCAGCAGCTATCAACTGCCAGTAAATTCTTCTTAGCAGGTGGTGCCAGAAGAGCACCTTCTCTGTCTATCTATGTCGGAGGTCTGGCTTCAAAGCATTGACCTGAATATCTAGACACATCCAAGATACGAGCCATTATGGTCATTTCAAGCTTCAGAAGGGATGAATGCTACTTTGCCATCCTAGAACTGCTTCTTCCTTACCCTGATGGTCTTCAATGTCCTGACTGTTGTCCCGTAGAGAATGAGAGATTGATGGGTTCAGAGCACAAACCTAGAAAACATCTTGTGAACATTGTACATGTTTTCCTTACTTGTCTTAAGATTGGTGAAGCTTGGACTACCTGAGGGATCCCTGGCAGTGCGACCAGGATCTATCCCTGGTGCATGAGCTAGCTTGTTGGAATCCACTCCCTATGGCAGGATGCCATGCTCAGCCTTAATGCAGGGGGGAGGGGCTTAATCCTGCCCCTACTTGATGTACCAGGCTTTGTTGACTCCCTATGGGAGCCCTTGGGAGGAGTGGATGGTGGGTGGACTGGAGGGGGGTGGTGGGAAGAGGGGTGAGAGGGAGAACTGTGATTGGAATGTAAAATAAAGAAAAAATAATAAAAAAGATTTTCAGTATAACTGCAGTTAGTGATGGCTTCATTCTTAGAAGCTAGATATGAGCTGGGTGGATTACCTTGACAGGTCTGTTTCATACAACTTCCAGTTAATACTTAGCATATTTTTGTCCTATCACATAGTATTGTTTAGGTTTTAACTTGATGCAGTGTTAGAACTTGATCTAGTGAAAGAAGTTGTATTCTGCTCAACTCATTTACAAACATGGATCAAAGGCTAAGAAGACTTTCATGGAAGAAGGTAGGTTATGATGAAAACAGCACACATTAAAAATTGAAATAGTTCTATAAGTCAAAATAGCAAATGGGAGCATATCTGTATCTATATGTATTAAAATTTAAAGTAATTCTATAAGTCCAAGTGATAAATGAACTTCCAGGTGAATATGGGATGAAAGTTTGTGTATACTGATAAACATCGAATCTGAGTGTGACTGTTTTAAACAAGCCACCCAAAAGCCATCTGTGACCACCTTAAAACTAGATGTCAATGTACATGTTTAATAAATATACATTACATAGTTCTATTGTATGCCTTTATATAAATCATATATGACACATATGTTATACATACATATACATTATACATTTTGTATTATACACGTGTATATAAACACACACACACACTTATGTTCCACTGAACTCTGGTCCCTGTGATATGCAAAGTTTGGACTGAACTCTCTTACAATTTGGCAACAACTCACTCAAGATTTGAACTGTTTCAAAATCAAGCGGCATCCTGTTTTTGGTCTTTTGTTAAAACAACTACAAGCTTTTAGAATACGTACAAAAGAAAGACTTTCTGTTTAATCATTTCCTCGATGGTGAAGGACTGCCCACAGTCAGTGTCACTGAGGAACACAGTCTGAGGAACAGAGGGACAACACAGGCAAATCTTTGGATATAAACCAGTTATAGAAATCAATGGGTACATGCTTGTAATCTCCAATGCTTGTAGTGCTGAATCAGGACGTGAGCTTTAGGATGTCTCACACAGACAAAATGGAAAATAATGTAAAATCCAGCAGGGTGGCTCAAGGGACTACTGACAAGAGTCTGTTAGCCAACAACTGGTCTGGGGTTGGGGTTGTATAGAGTCACAGTCCACTCTGAAGAAAACTGAGGATCTCTGTGTGTGTACCCAGAGAGACACACTGCTCTGTATGCTCAAGGCTAAGCCTCGAGAGCAGCCCCCTTCTGCTTCTACAAAAGAAAGGTCCTGAACAACTTTTTTTCTTTTTAAAACACCTCCTGTAATAGTTTTGTTTGTGTAGTTAACAGTTATTGTATGGTATTTGAAGAGACTTGGGGATTTTCATTTTGATCAATAGTTTTAAGGCTGTGGAAAATTATTCCCAAGAACAGAAGTTTTGATAGACAAAGAAAGAAATTACTGCAAAAGCCATCTTTATTTGTTTGGGAAAGTTGAACTCTGTATCATGATCTACTGTTGAAGGAAACTGAAAACCACGTTTGATAAATTCATACACACTTTGATGAAAATATAGTACTCACCAAAAAAGAATTAGAAATAGTTTATTTATGAGACGATTATGAACCACCGTGACCTCAGAACACAGATTCATATTGCGCCAAATACCATATGTCAACATGGAAACAGTTTTGTGCAATTTCTACAGATACTGACCAATAGAATGGTGCAAATCAAAACATTTTTTCATTATTAGGTGTAATTATGAGGTAGGTGGGTGACCAATATTGGGGGCAACCTTGGCTCTTTGTGTCAGATGCTGTCTGATAACATTCTTAGCATTTGGGTCTTGGAAGCTGGTTATCTGTTAAGTTAGTACTTTACGAAAGGATTTATTTGATAGTCACAAGGCTGCTGGTCAGTCAGAGAGGTGAAGCAATGAATGGCTCTTAAGAGAACCAATGAGAGCTCAGGAGACTTTGCCTTTGGATCTGCAATGTTTTAATTCTTCACAATCATGAATGTGTCTTCTAGAGTCTTTCCACATAAGTGTGGATTTTATGGGGATTTCAAGTCACATCATTGAGTGAACATATTAAAAATAACATTTAAGTAAAGGAATGACTCACTAGGCAGCATATTTTGCAGAAAAAGATTCCATTTTTAAATGGGGAAACTATTTACATAAACATGTTCTGAAGCAAATGCATCCATGCTGTTGATTACGTCAACAAGAATGATTCCATAGTATGAGGTGGCTTAAGGACGTTACAATTTGTTCTGGCTTAAAATATTACCTTCAATTTGTGGTAGTTTTCACTATTAAGGAAAAAATTATCACAATTCATTAAAGTGACCAAACTCTAATACACAAATAATTCATTCACTAAGCTTCTGACTCTTGTCAGCTGAGATTATATTTCACTGCTCAGAGAAATGAGTCATGGAGGTCTTTCTTGGACGTTGTATACACCACATCACAGTGTTGCTGCAGACCATATGGAAATACTTTACAGCGCCACATCAATCGAAGTGAGGATTAGGAAGGTGGGTCCCATGACTTCCTGAATTTACATAACTCACACGTCCAGCTTTTGAGTATGACAGACCTTCGATTCCGGTTCTTTCCTGCTCTGTAAGTGATTTTTGCTTCACGTTGCTTTATGTTACCTGTATCCATGGACATGTTCATGTTGAGTTCATATCTAGCTGATGGTTGTCATTCAGTTAATGCATCTCCAGAGAATCTGTAAGACGTTTATGGTCTTAAGTAAGTGTGCGTGTGAGAGAGTGAGAGAGAGAGAGAAAATGTGTGTGCACATGTGTGAGAGAGTATGTGTGTGCATACGTGTCTGAGGGAGTGAGAGAGTGTGTGTGCATGTGTGTTTGTGTGTGTATGTGTGTGTGTGAGAGAGAGAGAGAGACAGAGAGAGAGAGAGACAGAGAGAGAGAGAGAATGTGTATTTGCATGTGTTATTCAGTGCTGTAAGCCACTGGTTGAAGTGGCTCCTGAAAATGACTCCTTGCCCCTGCTTTCGTAAGTAACCCCATTTAAACTCATTGATTTCCCAGAAACAACATCCCCCTTTGAAAGAAATACTCATAAAGCTAGAATCTCCAGTATGTGACATATGCCCTAGTGATGAGGTTACAAAACTGTCCTGGCCTCCAGAAGTGTAATTTAACTTTCAAATGTAAGTCACAATCACAATCATAATCAGGTCTGGGTTTTCAGGTCTTATGCAGGTAATCACAGCTGCTAAAAGTTTAAGTGCAACAGCGACATGACTCCAGAAGTCAGAATTCCACAAAATACACCTTTTCCTGACTCTTATTGATGAACGGACGCTCCTCTTCTTCAACATTCCGTGTGCCTTGACATACAAGTTCCATTTTGGACAGATGACTCAATAGCTGCTTACTCTCAAAACTTTGAAAAGAACTTTATGAGTCTCTTTAGTCCCCACTACAACTAACAGGTTTGAAAAATGAAATGGGAAAAATTGCTGAATTATTACAGAATTAAGAGCATCCGATGTGAGCAACACATGCCTGTCGTTGTGATGAGCTCCGGTCCCAGCGGTAAAGATATAAGCTCATAGAGTCAGGGAGAAAATGGTCACTGCTACAGGAAGCAGTTGAGCATCATTGCAGAGGACAAGTGACGTTGATAAATAGACGGAAGATGACGTAAGTGACCTTCACCCTGAACAGACACGGAAGTCTAAACGTGTACTCTAAATGTGCATTACTTTTTTGTAGTGGCTATTTCTTTGCATATATCAGCTATTATTAATTTTGTTCCATAAAGTGAAACATTTATTTGATAAAGGAACCAAAGAGGTGAGTGATGATTACCTGGAATTATAGTTCTAATTACAAAGAATCTTAGCATCCCTGCTCACCCTTGTTAAAAAGGAATAAAGCGCAGATTTTATGACCATGTGTTACTCTGTCGGCCAGCAGAGGGCGCTGCATACTGACAGTCTACTCTGGCCACAAATCTTCAGGTGCCCCGAAGTTTTACAATCTATTTAGAGGTGTTTCTGTGCACTTTGCTAACTCTGTTTCAGACAGTAGCACACGACGGCTGTATATAGATTAAATTTATGATATGATGTTCTCTCAGTGTAATGAAAAGGTCTGTTTGCACAACCATTTCTGCATTACTTTGTGAGTATAGCTAGATTGCTTAAGTGAAGTCAACACGGCTCGCTTCAGTAAGTCAGCACTGACTCTAAGTTATTTCTGTAAATGTTTTTGGTTTTATTATTCTGCTTAATTCTCAACCCCAAACTAAAGATTAAAAATTAACTTCCATGGATGGGGGTGTGTGGGGAAGGTGGAGGGAATGGGAGGAGGAGAGGGAGTGGGAGCTGGGATTGGTTTGTAAAATTAAAAAAGATAACTTGTGTAATTCCTTTAGGCACCCATAAGGCTGCACCTCCGGGCTCGGAGGCCAGCATACATCTCCCAGGTGCACGTGCGTAAGTCGCTGG